>JAFFZR010022231.1:0-46428 GCA_018397195.1 Lethrus apterus | reverse complement strand
GTCACGTCTTAATTCAAATTTACGTAAACACGTCGTGACTAAGATTATTACTTAATCTGAGTCTTGGACTGCGACTGAACATGAAACAGAACGAGATGTTGACTATGAATGTTAATTAAGACTCAAACTGAGCTAAATATTGATTGAAACTAAGACCTCATAATTTCGTCTTGAATGACTTCAAAAATTTGCAAGTTAAGTTTGTGACTAAGTTTAATACTGAATTTAAAAATAACTTTCAGATTTTAACTAAGTTTATGTTTGTATAGAAATAACTAATATAAATTGATAATTAATAAAATAATAATCTTAAGTCACATTTTCCGAAAATTATTTGTGACTAAGTGCGCGATTTAGACGGCGATTAAAAGAAACCTAATGACTAAATCAGTGATTAAAACTAAAACTCACAGAAATTTTGACTTCGTAGCTAAGGTTGAAACTTAATAATGAATTAGATAAAATTTGTGAACATTGCAAACAAATTTGTGACTAAAGCCGCAAAGTCTGAGCTTAAAAATTAATTTAAGTTTGTGATTAAGATTAAACCAAAATTAAATTTTTAAAAAAATTGCATATAAAAATATTGCATTTAAAAATGACTTCCAGATTTTAACTAAGTTTGTGACTGTAACTAATACAACGTAAAATTGTAACTAAGTTTGTAATATAATGTCAAACTGGCACTGTTAGAGGGAAATAAATAATTAATAAAAACTGAGACTTAAGTCACATTTTCGGAAAAATGTTTGTGACTAAGTGTGCGACTTAGACGGCGATTAAAACAAACATAGTGACCACAACTGTGATTAAATCTAAAATTGACCGAAATTTTGACTTCGCGGCTAAGGATGAAACTTAATATTGACTTAGATGAAATTTGTGACTAAAATTTGTTCAGATTGTAAACAAATTTGTGACTAAATCCACGAAATCTGCGTCTAAAAATTCATTTAAATTTTTGACTAAGATTAAACAAAAATAAAATTTTCGATATATTTGTGACTAAGATTGAAACAAAATACAATTTTAAATAAATGTGTGACTAAGATTAAACCAAAATAAAATTTTCGATATATTTGTGACTGAGATTAAAACAAAATTCAATTTAAATAAATTTGTGACTAAGATTAAAACGAAATACGATTTGACTAAGTCTGTGACTGAGTTTAAAACAAAAATTGCGCCTAGGTTTGCGATCGAAACCAAACCAACATTTTGACTAAGTTCGATAAGCAATATTTTTAATTGTTGTGACATTCGCAAAAACGGCGGTTCGTGCGTGCGAAAATCGGTATAATTAATTCTATCATTAAGACAACTTGGCGCAGTCGGTCTTGTTTCACCGCTAGATGTCGCTAATTTGTATCCCATTAAACTATTAATCAACGGCGAAAAGCAAGGCCTACTGTAATTTGTTAGAATACAACTAATTCCTAAAAAGCTCTGGAATTTCGACTAATCTGCTTTTCTTACTAATTCTATAAAATAGTCAAGTAAAGGAAGTTAAGCATCGTTATTTTTATCGATTTTTAAGTGACTCTCATTTGTTTTGAATTAAAATAACGATGCGTTGAAAACGAGCTGACTATATACGTTAACTGTAACAACGAAAACAACTAGCCGACTAAGAGCATGCGATCAAATCAACATGCTCAACCTTACCTTGCTCACCTTCGTTCAAGTCGTCTTCTTGACCTTCGGATATCTCTGCCAACTCGTTCAAACGTTGCACGTCGGCAGCGAAAGTCTCCGCGCTGATTTCTTCCTCTCGCAGCGTGCTGAGCACGGCTTGGTGGAATTCCAACAGATCGTCGCCTACAATTCAAAATTGTTTTGAATTCCTTCTCGGAGACTTTTGACTTACCGATGAGCCTTTGGGCGAAATGGGCGGGAACGAGACCTCGCCGTCCGTCCAGTAACTCCGCGTCCAAGTAACCCCCGACCGGTTCTCCCCAAACTAACAAATAGTCGCCCGCCTGGACGTTCAGTTCTTCTTCAGAGTCCGGCTCTGGGTCGTAGGAAAATCGCGCTATGTACACCGAGCATCGTCCTTTTCCCGGAATGTCCAACATGTCCACTTGACCGTCGTTTGGGTGTCCGTTTAGATAATTGCGATCGACGCCGTGGATGGCGCTCCATTCCGAATCCAAACCGTCGGGTATCATCCTTGGACGGGCGTCGGTGATTCCCATTGATTGGGTCAAAGCCCAGCTGGTCTGATGGGGCGTACATGGCGTTGCTGGTCTTCGACCGGCACCTGTTTATGTAACAGAATTATTTATTTGAGAAAAATGACCAATCAACGTGAACGTCAACTGTCAATTGAATATGACGGAGCATCACTTGAGAACGGTTCGACCGATTTGGATGATTTTTTTTTGTTGTGTTCGTAATTGTCAGGACGAGGTTTGTATGAATGAAAATTTTTGAAAAATCCACGGAAAGTGGTAGAAAAATCCATTTCAAAATGCCCGTGCAAACGGCATTTTTTCAGCTTTTTCGACCCGCGAAAAGCGCCAATTTTACAAGACAAACGTTTTCTGGGACGCATGTGATTGCATTGCGCTTGCCAATTTTTTTTGCCGAAATCACCTTCAATTGGGGCAGAATTCGCGTTGAGCGTATTGGAGACGATAAAATCCATTGAAAATTTCAATTTTCCCTTTGAACGCTATTTCACATTTTCCAGCAAATTTATCAACTTTTCTTTTTCAAACGGCAACGTGCCTCGCGACGCGATTTTCCGATGCGAAATTTTCTCCTCTTTTCAACGGTATGCGACACGAAGGGGTTACGTGCATTTTTTTTGCAAAAAAATTGCATTTGTTCACAAAGTCAGGGGGAAAATTTCCCACAACTACGAAACCTTGCATTTTACGACAAAGATGAAAGACGCAAAAAAGTCTTATTTTTCGATTTTACGTTCGTGAAAGACGGAAAAAACGAAATTTTTTATTTCGAATTTTCGTCATTTGGAAAGAAGTACCCCTTGCAATGATAACAAATTTTCGACACGTTCGCACATTTCTCGATATATCTCCGAAACGACGCAAGATATCGGGAAAATGACTGATACCATTTCGATTCGCCAAAGAACGTTTCATCTTTCAGTAAAGGCTTTAGGGACGTGGCATTTTCCCTTGCCGAGTTGTAGGGCCAAAAGTACCAGATCAACGTCACCAAATAAAACACAAAATGTTAGCGTTATTGTTCGAGTGGGACGCGATCTGTTGACTTCGATGGAAAGATTTTTGCACGCTCTAACGAAAATATCCTATGCAAAATTTTCGAAAAACTTACCGTTTCCGAAATATCGTAGAAAACGAAAATTCTTTTTCGACACTGAATGAAAACGCGCGATTCAAAATGAAATGAAATAGGTATAGTTATCGCGTGGTCTAGAGAAGGATGGATGGACGGGCGTCATAATTATCTGTCAAGTTTCTGTCAAAAAGTTGACTTTTCGTAGCGACATCCCGACGCAACCAAACCGTCTTTCGAAAATAAATTAATGCATTTTCACATTTTCCAGCAAATTTATAAACTTTATAAAATGACAGGACAACGACTGTCGGGTCAGCTAGTGTTAACATAATTGTTGTGATTGTCAACTGTCAATTTTAAATGTTTGTTCCAACTGTCACTGTCAACGTCAACTGTCAATATTGATGCCAATACCAACTATTTTTGTCAAATTTTTTGACAAATTTATCACTTATCGATGACGGTCGTTAATCTTAATGCCAACTGTCAATTTCAACATAAACTGTCAGTGTCAATGTCGATGTCAGATATCTATCTCATCAATTATTGTCTTTGTGATTATGTCTGACAATTTTAACTACCCAGTGTAATTTGACCTTTTAAAACGTCACACAAAACAATCTGTCATCTGTCAAAAATATACAAAAATTCTTACCCAATTCAACTTCCTCAAGAGGTTTCAACTTGATCGACATCCCAACCGGAGCCGACAGAGGCAAACTGTTAAACTGCGAACTCAACGGATTCGAAAACGTCACGTTGCTGCTGTAACCGGAAGTCGTGACGGGATTGTACGGTAAATTGTATTGATTGAGGGCGCTGGTGACCGGATTATTGAAGCTGGGATTATTGTACGCCGATTGGGACAACGAAACCGGATTGTTCGCGACCAGAGGATTCGAAAAAGTCGCGTTGGAAACGGCACTGGTGACGTAAGACGCGGGCACCATTCCGCCACCCAAACTACTTCCAAGCGAAGTGGGTCCCAAAACCGAATTGGCCAAAGTTTGATGGGCCAGAGACGACACCAGGACGTTTTGCCCCAAACTGTTCGACAGGCTCGTACCGTACGTTTGTCCCAAGGTTTGGGGCAAACTTTGCCCTATTTGTCCCATTTGTCCCATCATACCTTGTTGTCCCAACGAATTCAAATTGCCCAATATGCTCTTGTTCGTGTAAGAATGGCCCAAACTGTTGTAATGTTGCGGTGGATTGTACGAATTTCCGGTCGGGATGTAACCCAACTGGTTGTGACTTTGGTACGAGTTGTGTGTTATGTTCGAAGTGGGATACATCGAGGGAGTGGTGTGGGACATCGTTATTGGGGATATGGGTGGGCTGCTTTCGCCCAACGCGTGACTGCTTGCGCTCGTTGCCAACCCTTAAACAAAAAAATAAATATGTAAATTACGATTTTGTTCGCTTACCGAGCGTCGTCGAGCGACTGTGATCCAGTTCGGCGAGGATGCGGTTATCCTGTTCTATCTTCGCCATGATCTTGTCTATTTCGTTACCTTTTGGGCCCCACGGCTGACTTGAACTGTTGCCAACGTGCGCCCGATTTCGTTGAGAAGTCGCCAATTCCAGTTGCAACTCTTCACATCTGAAATTATTTTGTTAGGTTGATTCCAAAGAGAAGAAATCCTTCAAGGAGAAATGGACAAGTAACTTAATAAATTGGATTGAAAAGGGAATTGTGTTAGGTTGATTCAGGTTGGATCAAATTGTCAATCTTTTCAGAAACATTTGAAGATCTTTGCGAGCAAGAAAAGAAATCCTTCAAGGAGAAGTGGACAACTTGATAAATTGGATTGAAAATGGAAAGATTCAATTATCTGAGCGTTTCTAGAGCAAATTTTTCAAGTTATGTTCGGTTCAACTTTAAAGTGTTCGAAACAACATACCTGACCGTTTCCAAGGCGACTTTCTTTTCGAGTTCTCGCACTCTAGATTGTCTGGCTTCGAGGAGGTCGGTGCTACAGCCCCTCAAAGCCTGTAGAGCTTCGGCATGCGCCCTTTCCAAATCATATTTTCTGGCTTCGGCCGCCCTCAGTTGTAATTCCAGGTCCATTCCTGATGCACAAGAAAATAAGAATAAGAGAACGTATGAAAAAAAAAAGAACAACAAAGAAACAAAAAACAAAATGGACAAAAAAAAAGGAAAAAAGAAGGAAAAACAATTTTGGTAACAAATGAAGAAAGAGTTGGTATAATAAGGGATGTAAAGAAAGAACGTAATTAAAAAAGTGAAAAGTAGAAAAAACAAAGGAAAAATTAACAAAAAAAAGAACAAAAAAAACAAATGAAATCTCGTATAATAAGAGATAAAAAGAAAGAACGTAACTAAAAAGCGAAAAGAAGGAAATCAAAGGAAAAATTAACAAAAAACAAAAGAACAAAAAACAAATGAAATCTCGTATAATAAGAGATAAAAACAAAGAACGTAACTAAAAAGCGAAAAGAAGGAAATCAAAGAAAAAATTAACAAAAAAAGAGCAAAAAAAAACAAATGAAATCTCGTATAATAAGAGATAAAAAGAAAGAACGAAAAGCGAAAAGAAGGAATTTCATAGGAAAAAAAACAAAAAAAAAAGAACAAAAAAACAAAGGAAAAATTAACAAAAAAAACAAGAACAAAAAAAACAAATGAAATCTCGTATAATAAAAGATAAAAAGAAAGAACGTAACTAAAAAGCGAGGAAAGAAGAAAAAACAAAAGAAAAATTGACAAAAGAAAAAAAGAATCATTTCAATCTATTAATAAAACATCATCATTTGCATAAAACATTGATAAGATTAAAGTGTTTTGTACGAACATTCGTTAACGAAAAGTGGGCTGCGATAACGTTATCTCATTCAAACATGCTTATTAGTATCAAAAAATCAATAATGGTGGTAGCTTTTGTTCATTTTTGAATCGGTTGCATCTTCGAATAAAACAGTTAACGGCAATGTGTAATCGTCAACTTCAACTGAAACTGTCTCAAGTGTATTAAGTCAACTTTGTCAACCAGCAACGTTGAATCAACTGTTCAAATTTGGCTAATCATTTTTTAGTTAAACAACGTCAACTCTTGACTTTAAAAACTGTGAAGTGTCAACTAGTAATGTTGAAGTCAACTGACAAAAATTAAGTTGTTGATCTTTGGAAAGTTGAACTGTGAACTGACAATTTCAGATAAAAACTTTGGGTTTGAAAACGTTGACGCTAACTGTCAACACTCAATATTGAATTGATAATTACAAGAAGACAATAAAAAATTAACAATATTCTTGAATGGTCAACTATCAATTTTAATTGAAAACTTGTGCTTTGAAATCGTTGAACTGTCAACGTTTAATATTAACTGTAAACTGACAGCATGGTTTACATTTTCAACGTCAACAACCAATTTTGAAGTCAACTTTGTCAACTTCAACTTCAACAAAGAATGCTTAAATTTAAGAGGAACTAATTGACTTCAAAATTGGTTGTTGACGTTGAAAATGTAAACCATGTCAGTTTACAGTTAATATTAAACGTTGACAGTTCAACGATTTCAAAGCTCAAGTTTTCAACTTTGTGGCTGACAACGTCAACTATCCTACTATGCTGTCAACGTCAATAATAAATTTTGAAGTCAACTGACTCATTTTAAAGTTAACTGGCAGTCTTTGGACAGTCGGTGTCGATATAAACTATGTTGTCGACGTCAACAATCAATTTTGAAGTCAACTGACTCCTGTCAAAGTTAACTGATAATAATGTCTTTGAATAGACAGACAGTCAACTGTAAATAAACTATACTGTCAACGTCTACAATCGATTTTGAAGTCAACTGGTTCTTGTTAAATTTTCTGTATGTAATGTCAACTGATTTAACAACAAGCGTCAATGGGAAATATTAACAGCTTAAATAAGTCAACATTTATCATGAGAAACATTAACTGTCGTCGAAAATGATAAACAGTAAAAAGTAATAATAAAAATAATTAAACGTCAACACGCAGTTGTATTGACTGTCTAACATTTAACGACTACATTATCAACTTAGTTGGCCACGAAAGCTGTCTTTGTTGATTTCAAAATAAATTTCCAAAATTGACCGTCCGATCGATGTGAATTTTATTGTTGATTTTAACTGTCAATTTATCGACGTCGACTTAAATTACAACTGTCAAGGTCGATTTGATCTGAAAATGTTATTTTAAGCGTCAACTTTAACTGTAAATTTTGTTGTAAGCGGCAACGTCAACTGTCAATGTTATTTTAATTGCCAACGTCAACTTTAACCTGTCGATGTTATTGTAACTGTCAACGTCAACATCAACTTAGCTGGAAAATTGTTAATTTTTGTTTTGTGTACTTTATTTATTTAATTGTGGATAAGTTGATGTGATTAGTTAATACCTTGTCAACGCCAACCGTCAGCCAATGTTAACTGTGCCCAAACATTTTTCTAACAAAAAAAAATTTCACGCAACATCACTTGAATGACGATAATTATGACGCAATTCGCCTTGAGGTCATTTATTAAATTTCATTCATGAAACGTTTACGATTAATAAGGCACGACAAACGTCAATAATTGTTTTATCGCTCGATCCCCAGACGAGGAGCGACAAAAGCCGAGAAAATCCCCACAAATTTTGCGAATTTTCCCCACTCGATATAATTTGACGAAATGAAGTTCAACAAACGCAAAGTCGGACGTACTTACTCAGATTTCGGTGGCGATTTTTACGAAAATTACAGGACGGACACTGACATGGCGGCAATCATTTTATAGGTCACAGTAAAATCGTTATGCACGCGCATGTGAAGTGATTTCGTCCTCTCAGGATCCTTTAAGAATGGCGACGGTGGTGCCGCCGCGACGTACGACGGACAACGAACGCACCAAAGTTCACCAGCTCGAGCTTTCGAGAAAATGCTGTATAGAGCGGGCGCAATATAACCAGGCGTCGCATATAGGACTTTCGTGTTTATTTCGATTTATGCTTTATTGATGATTTATTGACTTAAATTTTGATAGAAATGTAAATGTTTTTTTTTTTTTATTAGTTGACTGTTAGCTGTCAAAGCTAAAAACTTTCTTATTTAAGTCACATGTGTGTGTTTTGTTTTTTAGTATCAAAACATCAACGTCCACATTAATTAACTGTCAAACTTAACTGTTAAACGTTATTTTCAGTTATTAGCTTTAAAGCTTAATATTCATTGCTTACAGTTAACGAAAACTATGGTATTTAATTAATTCAGCTTTAAAATTCTAAAATTTAACTGTCAGAAACTTCAATAAAAATTATAAACTGTCAAAATTAACTACAAACTGTGATTCTTCAACTGTAACACCAATGAAAATATTATTAACAAAATTGTCATGTTAGATATAAAAATTGAACGTAAATTTTCTAAAAAAAATATATAGCTGTCGTTTCTAAGCTTGACAATAAATGTTAACAGCATTTATTAACTGTCAGTTTTCGGTGTCAATTAACAACGTTCATCAATTATTGACATTAATAAACCATAACTGCCAGTTATAAACACTATTATTAGCTGTCGATATCAACGCCGAATAAACTTTATCAATTCAACGCTTCGTTGCTGTAAATTTCCATAAAATGTATAACTGTCGTTTGTAAGTTTTGAATTATTTATTAACAGTTAACGTCAGCTATTATTACATACTTTTAATTTTACTCGTGTTATTGGCACATTTTTGAAACTTAACTGATAATTATTAATGATATATTTATTGAGCCAGGTATTAAGTGTCTACGACCATGTTATAACTGTCGCCGTTAACGGTAACTTAACTGTCGCATTTTTCAAAATTAACCGTTAATGATGTCAGTTATTTTCAAAACACATTGATAAATGTTGATAAAATATAATGTAATTAATTATCAACTAAACTTATCGAATAGTGTCATTGACCTTAAAACAAATGTTTGTATTTGGTCCATTCAAACTTTGGATTAGGTTGGTTTGGTCTTTGGTCGATAATTAGATGAAATGGACATTATCATTGTTATCAATGACAGTTGACATTGACAGTTGACGCTGACAATTTTCAGAAAATTTTATTACTTGTTTAAAAATGTCCATTTAGAGAAAAACAAGGAGACAAACACCAAAATTTCATTTATTAAAACATAAAAAAATCCTTTTACATACAAAAAAAACAAACACGATTATTTACAACAAAAATTCCCCACGACTCCACCCCGATATCCAAGGTTTCATTCAATTTGCAAATTTTTGAAAAAATTCTCCTTTTCCTCTTCGATCGTGGGCGGCGTGCTCGAACCGGTGAAGAAATCCCACCACGACGATTTCTTCGGCCTCTTCGAATCGTCGACCTTGAATTTCTCGGTGTCCTTCAGCCACTGGACGTATTTCTCGACCAGATTTTTGGTGACGACGTCCAGCTCCTCGACTGTCGGGGCGTCGCCGCCGTAATCGGCCGGCATCATTTCCGCCGGAAATCCTTCCGGAACGTTTCCTGGAACACGCGAAATCGACCGTCAATACGACACACCGTTTTTCATACAATCCATTAAAACCGAATGTCAAATTTGGAAATTGAACAAATTTAAAAATCTTGGGGATTTTTCTCACTTACCTTTGTGGAATTTTAAAAGAGACAACAGCTCCGAACGAATCATGGGACAGATCAGGCGCATCACGTGATTGATAAAATTGGGAGTGTTCAGAACGTGTATGGCTTTTAAACGGACCGGATGCGCTTCCTAAAAATAAAAAATATGTATCAAGTAGAAGTCGATCGGTAAAAATCATGTTGATGCGGGGCATAAATAACGAAACCGGTCTATATTATTAAATTTAATTTAGTTTAATATAACTGATTTCTACAGCTTTAATCCAATCAGTTACATTTTTATATATTGAGTTTTTTTGTAAAGAATATTTTTTTGTAACGAATAATTAGCATTGACAACCATCGACAGATTTGACAGTTAATAACTGTCATTGATCACAATCATTTAAAGATTTATAACAGTTAAGAACTGTCATCGAATACCATCGTTTGAAGATTTTTGACACTTAATAGCTGTCATTCGTCCATAGTTTGAATTTTTGACAGCTAATAGCTGTCGCCGACCGCGATCGATGTAAGATTATGACAGTTAATACCGATCGTCGGACATAAACAGTTTTCGAAAAAGGCAGTTAACACACTTTACTGACAATCACGACCACAAATAATCGTAACCGGCGTTTGACATATTTTCCCAGTTGACTTTGACAGGTAGCTAATTTTAAAACCAATTAAATCAGCCCATGGTTGTCAGTTGTCATTTTTACGTCCAAATTGGCATTCTTCAACAAATTAGTTATTAACTGAGTTATTAACTGTCAATTGTTATCAGCTATGACGTCAGTAATTTTAAATGACAGTTAAAATTTAAACTGACGTTTTCGTCAGTCGACGTCGCTTTCCACCATTAAAAATTGAGAATTCATTCTGAGAGCTAATAATACGCCCATTCGTTATTATAACTGTCAAAAATGTCACGTGACAGCTAACGTTTACCGTAATTATCTTAGCGGTCACGTTACAGCTAACGCTTATAATAATTGTCGTATCAGTCACGTGACAGCTAACGTTTTCCATAATTTTCATAACTATCACGTGACAGCTAACGTTTTACCATAACTGTCATATCTGTCACGTGACAGGTAACATTGTCATCTTATTTTTTTTATGATTATGGAAATCTTATGGTCAAGTTTTCGACTGAAAATCGACGTGTAAATCAACTTGGCGAATTTCACGAACGGTGACGTCATCATAGACAATAAATACCGACCTACCTGTATATAAATCATAAATGCCCTCAACGCCGGAAGGCTCACTCTAGCCAAGTGGCCCAGGGAAATCCCATTCATGTCGAAAATAACCACGTACCTGAAAACGAAACGTTGATTTAAAATGAAACGATTGACCTCCCCCCTGCCCGGCGCAAAGCTGGAAAGAGAAGCAAGGGGAAAATCAACGTTGCCGTAAATAACGAAAAATATAACACCGACGACAAACATTTCAACATCTGCGCAAAAATGGGGGGAATGGGGGGCCGAAAATTAAAATTCCTCCCTAACCCTAACCTTAATAATATTAACACCGACAGCGAAAATTTCAGCATCGTTTATGCTCAAAAAATGGAGGGTAGATTGTGGGGGGCTGAAAATTAAATTTTTCAGAATCAGTTTTTTAAAAATTTTAATTTTAATCCCAACATGGCGGCCGTAGGAACAACTTTGATATGTACAATATGAAACGTGAAACTTAATAACTTTTGAAACTTAGGGGGCGGGGAGCATACAAAATGGGGGTTGTAAACTTTTTTTAAAAATAATCGAGTTGGGTGTCAAATAACAGGTCTTTGGGCCCTTGATCATATTTCGTGAGAATTTTAATTTTAAATCTAACATGGCTGCCGTAGGGACAACTTTGACACTTCCGGATTATTAAAAAAAATTGATCTCGCATCGCAGAAAAACTATTATTGATATATAATATTAAACATGAAACTTAATAACTTTTGAAGCTTAGGGGGCGGGGAGCATACCAAATGGGGGTTGGAAAAATATTTTTTTTAATAATCGAGTTAGGTATCAAATAATAGGTCTTTGGGCCCTCGATAAAAAATCGCGTGAATTTTAATTTTAAACCCAACATGGCGGCCGTGGGGCAACTTTGACACTGATTATTAAAATAAAAAATTGATCTCACATCACAAAAAAACTATTATTGATATACACAAAGTAAAACATGAAACATGAAACTTAATAACTTTTGAAACTTAGGGGGCGGGGAGCATACCAAATGGAGGTTGTAAACGTTTTTTTTTTTTTTTAAATCGAGTTGGGTATCAAATAACAGGTCTTTGGGCCCTCGATCATATTTCGCGAGAATTTTAATTTTAAATCCAACATGGCGGCCATGACGGGTTCCATCGTAGTTTAAAATTATTCAAAACTTGGAAGTAGCACGAATTATATAAATGCAAAATAATCAATCAACAATGGAAAATTTAATTTTATGGGTTGAAAATATATAAGGGGGTTTGTAAAGGGGGTCAAGTCAAAAAAAAATCAAAATGATCGAGTTTGGTATCAAATGATAGGTATTTAAGCCCCCGACAACGAACTGACAAAATGTTAACTTTATGTTCATATTTGCGACATTTGCGACAAAAAGGCTCGTCCACATCAGACGTCTGTTTAATTTTTTTATCGCAAAAGAAATAATCAATCAACAATGGAAAATTTAATTTAATGGGTTGAAAATATATAAGGGGGTATGTAAAGGGGGTCAAGTCAAAAAAAAATCAAAATGATCGAGTTTGGTATCAAATGATAGGTATTTAAGCCCCCGACAACGAACTGACAAAATGTTAACTTTATGTTCATATTTGCGACATTTGCGACAAAAAAGGCTCGTCTACATCAGACGTCTCTAATTTTTTTTATCGCAAAAGATTTGTTTATCATTATTCAATGTCAACGTCTATCTAAACAAAACACTTAATAAATGTCATATATAATTGGATCAGATTTATTAACTTCCAAAGTGCGTAATTTCACAAAAATTACTGAAATACGAACGCACACGTGCCGTCAGAATTTCGCTCAGAAAACGCGTTCGGACGTAATTTAATCGATTATTTAGTAATTTTGAAATTATCATAATTGACGATTTAATGGAAGATGATTACACCGTTTAATTTTGTTTGTTTCGATTAGAATTGTATTCGAGATTCATTTATTTCTCTCCAAGAACCAATTACATACACGGGAAATTACAAAAATTAAAATTAAATCAACTAGAAAAAAGACCATGTCGAAGTCTTAAACAAACGAAAAATGGATCAACTCAACGTGGATGAACAGAAGAAAGGGGATAAAAGAAGACGTTGAAGACATTGAAGACATTGAAGACATTGAAGACATTGAAGACATTGAAGACATTGAAGACATTCAAGACATTGAAAAGATTGAAAAATTGAAGACATTGAAAAATTGAAGACATTGAAGACAGTGAAGACATTGAAGACATTGAAAACATTGAAAAATTGAAGACATTGAAGACAGTGAAGACAGTGAACACATTGAAGACATTGAAAACATTAAAAACATTGAAGACATTCAAGACATTGAAGACATTGAAAACATTGAAAAATTGAAGACATTGAAGACAGTGAAGACAGTGAAGACATTGAAGACATTGAAAACATTGAAAACATTGAAGACATTCAAAACATTGAAGACATTGAAGACATTGAAGACATTGAAAACATTGAAGACATTCAAGACATTGAAGACATTGAAAACATTGAAAAATTGAAGACATTGAAAACAGTGAAGACAGTGAAGACAGTAAAGACAGTAAAGACAGTAAAGACAGTGAAGACATTGAAGACATTAAAAACATTGAAAACATTGAAGACATTCAAGACATTGAAGACATTGAAGACATTGAAAACATTGAAAAATTGAAGACATTGAAGATAGTGAAGACAGTGAAGACAGTGAAGACAGTGAAGACAGTGAAGACAATGAAGACAGTGAAGACAGTGAAGACAGTGAAGACAGTGAAGACATTGAAAACATTGAAAACATTGAAGACATTCAAGACATTGAAGACATTCAAGACATTAAAAACATTCAAGACATTGAAGACATATGAGTAAAACTTTGAGGAGTTTTTAATAATTAATGGTAAACCATACCCTTCTGCCAAACCATCCTCGGATAACACACAGTCGTTGTACATGCAAAACGCCTTTATGGCATCAGCGAAAACCAATTTCCTGGGATCTGGATCTCTGACAGTGTACATCATGACTTTATATCCTTCGGGCGTCGTCTTTGGAAGTTGGACCAAATTTCTGCAACGCAAAAAAAATACATCCGTAAATACCTTAAAGCTGCGGAAAAATCAAAAATACAAATATACATAGATAACCATGGTTTCGGGCGGCGTCGAGTCGAAATTCGAGCAACATTCGGAATAAACAACTTTTATTAGTGTCATTTTTGGTGTGAACTTTCAATCAAATGTGAGGGGAAATTTTCGGAACCATGATCATCAGAAATGTCGGAAAATTCTTCGTGTTCAGACAGGTCAGTACCGAGCCCGTTCGTTTCGTAAATCACGTCGTTTTCGTTCGCAGAACTTAAAAAAATTCAGTAACACAACCGCCGTCAGAGGACAACTCAACTTCGGCAATTATGGGGGAATATTCCCGAGCGTCGTTCGCAAAAGCCTCATCCAAACGTGGCGGCCGCTTTACGAAAATCCGTCCGCGCACGCGCCCAAAATTCAAACGTCAATCAACGAAACGTCATATTACGAAAGAATCCTCAAACATCTAGGACTCGCGCTGCAACCGAAAACCGAAACGGAAAAACCGACGAATCTCTTGGAGAAATGCTCGGTTTTCAAACAAGTCGAAGTCGAAGTGACGGCGAAAAAACCGAAAATCGGTCATCCGACCGCCGGCAAGTACAGAAAATTCATCGGCGACAAACGGCCGCTGCTACCGCCACAACTGTGCAAGGAAGACGGCGAATCGTGCGATCTGATCAAGGATAAATGCAGAAAGGGCAAAAAGGGAGCGAAAGGTAAGAAAAAATCCGGAGGCTGCGGTAAAAAAGATCCGTGTGCCAAAAAGAAGAAACCCAAAAAGAAGAAGGGCAGTTGCGGAAAGAAAAAAGATCCCTGCGCAAAGAAGAAAGATCCCTGCGCGAAGAAAAAGGATCCCTGCGCAAAGAAAAAGGATCCCTGCGCAAAGAAAAAAGATCCCTGCGCAAAGAAAAAGGATCCCTGCGCAAAGAAGAAAAAGAGTCCCTGCGCGAAGAAGAAAGATCCCTGCGCAAAGAAGAAAAAGAGTCCTTGCGCAAAGAAAGATCCCTGCGCAAAGAAGAAAAAGAGTCCCTGCGCGAAGAAGAAAGATCCCTGCGCAAAGAAGAAAGATCCCTGCGCAAAAAAGAAGAAAGATCCCTGCGCTAAGAAAGATCCCTGCGCCAAAAAGAAGAAAGATCCCTGCGCAAAGAAGAAAGATCCCTGCGCGAAAAAGAAGAAAAATCCCTGCGGAAAGAAGAAAGATCCCTGCGCCAAGAAGAAGAAAGATCCCTGCGCCAAGAAAGATCCCTGCGGCTCATAGAAGAAAGATCCCTGCAAGGCGAAAGATCCGTGCAAGAAGAAATGTTAAGTCCCGGTCGCGTCATTTCTTATAAAATGTTTGTAATGTAAATTATAAACACCGTGTTACAGCCCTTGGTTTTTATTTTCTAGCTAGTCGTTTTTTTTCTTAATCGTTTTCGATTTTCTTAAGTAATTTTACTTCAGCACTAAAGATGTGCCTTATGATAATCACGGCAAGCGGAATCCAACCCATTTGGTTGGAACGGTCGCGAAAGCCCACGACCGTGGTTTCAAATCGTCGAATCATTTTTGATTCGAAACGTAATAAAAAATCGTTTGAATAAAATTAATAAAATATGTTGAGGAATTTGAAGAACGTACTGCCATGATATTTTCTATGGTAAACATAAAAATAAATGAAAATATTACTATTAATTACAGTTTTAACATAGAAAACAGGGAAAAACACGAATTAAAACAAAATAATAATTATCACATTTTATTATCATAGAGGTCAATGCAATATTATTTATATACATTCACCCGGCACTGAAGAACGGTGTGAACGGAAACGACAAGAACTCTTCGAAAACGATGAAAATGAATCAAAATGGAACAATCTTGTGACCAGTAAATCACATCCCAGCCATGGAAAGAATTCCAAGAAGGAATGGTCAGAAAACGAACCACAACCCATCAAAACGATATGGAACGGAAACAATCATCGACAACTTCCGATCAAGACAGGTTCGCGTCCGAATAAACGGACAAACCATCACATGAATCTAAAACAGGAAACTAATTAATTAACCATAAATTTAATCATAAACATTTAATTAAAATAAACAAAAATCGTTCATGGCGTGTGAACAATTTGACAAGGTTCAGTTAAGAAAAGGACTAAAAGGGACTTACAAAAGAAAGCGTTATCCAGTAACAACTTCAATTACTTCAATTTTACTTTAATTAAATCACTTTGGTTAAAATTAACACGTTTAATGTCAAAATATAAAGTAACGTTAACTTTTGTAATATCCGACAGATGGCGACTCAAAATAGACTAAAGAATATTTACAAAGGCAAATACAATTCAATAACGACTTTATCAAAATCACATTTCGTCAAATTAAATGAAATCAATCAAATTTAGTTAGTTTAAAAATAAATTTAATGCAAAATTAGCAACACAACAATACATGACAACTTTGTTAAATTACCAACTGATGGCAATGTGAAAGAGAACTAAAATCCAATGATAAAAATGAATTGTTATTTAGAATAACTTTAATTTTGGAAATGTCATTATTTATAAAGCAATTTAATCATTCAATTGATAAAAACAAAAGTAACATTCACTTTCATAACCAACAAATAACCGTTATAGAATATGAATATAGCAAGAAGCCAATGTACTCACATAATGCAACTTCGCGTCAAAAAAGCGAACCGAATTCAAAAATTCATGCATTTGTTTATTTTCGGCTATAAAAGAAACAAACCGCCGATAAAATCCAAAAAGGAAAAGTGGTGTGTGGTGTTGTTTCTCCAAAAATAATTCAAATTTCTGAAGTGTTGAATTTAAATTGAAGTGCCATCTATTACCAAACAAGTATCGTTTGGATTATCAGTGCGTTGCTGGAAAAGGAATAAAAAATGAGCAAGGTTAGTTTCGCATGAATTTTTCAGAATTTTCATTCAATTAAAATTCGAATCGAAATAACAACAACAGAAATTGAACTTGGTTAGAATCATAAAATTGACAATCCACATTGAGTTTAAAATAAATAGAAAAATTGTACTTACATGTAAATAATTCAAATCACAAGGTGTTGCCGTCAATTACAAGTCGCACTAGTATAGAAAGTACCGAATCAGAATAACCAACTATTATTGAGTAAATTTCTTTAACGAACCGTAATGTTAAAAATCATAAGAATTTAATTAGATGTCAATCAATTTAATTAGAGTTGAATAAAACTTAGTTTATAGTTAATTTAATAATTCACAGGAATTTTTCATTAATTATTTATTATCGTTGTTGATAAATAATTTTTTAATATCAGTACTTATTTACGGAACATCCTGTATTTATTTAAATTTCAATTTCGTTTTACTTGTGTTCGTATTCAACAAAAAAAAAAATTAATTTGTTGTGGTAAGTAGAAATCAAACGAAAAATAAACGTCTTGAGCAAACGTTTATTGGAAATTTGTATTAAAATTCAAAACTATAGTCGGAGCGCTTGTCACAGCAGTACGTAATTTGAACAAGTTAAAGCGTCTCGTCACCAGGTGGCGCCGTGCCATTGCTCAACGACAATTTCTTCAAATTCCTCCAAGTCGGGAACGTAGTTTTGTCAACTTTCTTCATTAAAAACATTTTAACGCCGGAGGCGTTCTATTTTCGTGGCGTGCGATTCTTTCTTCTTTTTTCGGCGCACTTTCTTCTTCATTTCTGTGCGCGTTCTTCTTGTTAAACTTTCTTCGTTTGGGCGCCCAAACTTTCGACATTGTAACAAATTATTTTGATTGTTCTCGCGGAAGTTTCCGATCAACACAAAGAAATTAAAAAAAAAATTTTTTGGTTTTGGAGCAGCACTAGGGCCTAGAGGCCCCTTGTACATCCGCTAAGTGTAGATGCGTGTGTCTTTCATTTTTGTGAAAGAGTAAGAGCTTGTTACTGACGTCTGACTGACTGAAGTCCGGATTTATACCAGGAGTTTCCATCTCTTACCCGGAGTTTTGTAGACTTAACCCAGAGTTTTCCGGACTTTCCCCGAAGTACCCGGATTTTGTCCGGAGATTTCCCCGGATTTTGCCCGAGTTTTCCGGACTTTGTTCGGAGTTGCCATGATTTTGCCCGGAGTTCCCCCGGATTTTGCCCGAATGTTCCCATTTGCCCGGAGTTTTCCGGATTTACCCGGATTATTACGGAGTGCCTGGAGCAACGGTGGGCAACCCCCGGACAGCGGACCAGATGCGGCTACGGGGGTCAGGAGTGCCTAATTTGAAGTTTTCAACCGAAACCCTTGTGTGCATTTTCCGCCATTTTGAAAATCAGGGTTGATTTTTGTTTCCGTTGTAACTCGGCTCCTCGCCGGTCTACGGGGAAGTTGTACAGAAGGGTTTCGGTCGAAAAATTCAAATTAGGCAGTCCTGATCACCCCCCCCCCCTCCCGCAAACAACATATAAAAAAATTCAGGTTCATTTTCTAATTCAGATGTATATAATTTTGATTTGAAGCTCGGACAAATTCCAAGGAATCCGCAGCACTAAAGCCTAGAGGCCCGTTGTGCATCCGCTAAGTTTAAATGCGTGTGTTTTTTTTGTGTAATGGAGCTTGTTATACTATAGAAGTCCGTCCATACCTCTAGAGCACCGTTAATGGACCGCATTAGTGTGACGTCAAAAACGAGCACGAAATTTAAACTGGAGTCATTCACATTTTGACCGTCTTAAAACTAACCCTTATGGTTCATATAAATAGGTGTCAAATTAAATAGGACAATATTAAATCTGCTGTTATGTATTTATTATAAACATATAAAGTACAAGATTGTTATATGAGCATTATTCAACTTCTAACTTTATATTTCGCCATATTTCTCCGTTTAAAATTTTGTCAGTAATTGTTATAAACAAATTCAAAAAGCCATTGCATATTACATGCATATGAATTGGCATTACTGCATAGCCTCTCTCCGAGGTGTCGTTTTATGTATATGGTTTAATGGTTGTCTGTCATATGTTTCGTTGTTGAGATAGTTGTGTGTTGTTGGTGTTTCATTTTAGTTATTTGAACTTTCTCTAAACAATATGCAAAGGAAGACACGGAAAGCACGAAGACAGAAAACAAAACATAGAAATCTGGTACCCCGAAAGAAGCTATGAAGTTACATGTATGCCAACTTAATGATAAAGAAAAGCGCATCGCTTTGTAGAATTCAATTAAAACAATTATCACAACATTTTAAAGCGATATATATGCACTGAGATAAACTTAAAAGTTGTATAATACTCATATAACGGCCTTGTATTTTAAATGTTTATAATAAGTACATATCAGCATATTCAAAATTGTTCTATTTAATTTGACACCTATTTATATCAACCATAAGGGTCAGTTTTAAGACGGTCAAAATGTGAACGACTCCTGTTTAAATTTCGTGCTCGTTTTTGACGTCATCACTAATGCGGTCCATTGTGCATATTACAGTGCATACGCACTCTTCATATAATTCTGACGTCAGCTTACATTTGTCATTTATGGCCGAGGCCATTACCAACTGTAGAAAGATGTGTATTACGTGCAAACTGCGCTAATGTGAATTCCTCGAATACTATTCGATTTTTGTGTTTGAAACTGTTTTCCGTTGCATTTTATAAACATAAACTGTGCTACTGACGAATTTGAGCAACATGGCAACGTTGTTGGAAGTAGCTAGTGCTAGTTAACTAACAGCTAACTTCTAGAGGTATTGACGCCACCACGCCATCATCTTTGGGTCGTTGTTTTCGCGCGTGGGAAATGGCGGAGAACGATTTGGATTTATACGCCGACGATATAGACCAGGATTTTGCGCAGGTAAACTTTTTTAAATAGTTTTTTAGATACAGTAATTGTATTAAATGCAGAGCAAATCATTTACTTGTTGAAAATGCAGAACGTTATTGTTTACAGTGTCATATACCGGTTTTTATCGATTATTAAGCAACTCACTTTTTAATGGGGCATTTATTCGCATTTTAGGATGATTTTGGTGGCGATAATGTAGATCTGTACGACGATGTTATTGCCACACCTGCAGCAGGACCTGGTGGTGATGCAGATTCTAATCAACCACCTACCGTTAACAGTAATACGGAAGAAACTAATGGTACAACATACCAAACACAGGGAAATAATATTACACCAAGTACATTAGGTCGTAGACATCAACTCTATGTTGGAAATTTAACATGGGTAAGTAATTAGTTATAAGTACTTATAATAAGTTGTATATTATTTGCAATATCAATCAATTAATGCTGCATTTCTAAACTCTAACCGATTGCAACCGAGCAACTGAAACATTGAACTGACTGAATATTGAAATGTGGTTAGCCCTTTGGTTCCTTATCTCATGGTCCATTTTATAATTGTGGATTATGTTTGGTTACAGTCTGATTCGTGATGATATTATTTAAAATTTTAATGTAAATAAGTAATAATAATAAAAGAAAATATTATTGTGTGTGTGAATAAATAAATAAATGTTAAATTCTAATGTAATCGTTAAACAATGTTGTATCTTTTTATAACAAAGTATTTTCAAGTTCGAAATAAATAAGGTTATTTTTTAATGGAATGGTAAACCAGTAATTGTTAATAACTAAATTTAATCATATTTCTGAACATAAGACTTAGCGGCACTTCCATAGCTACTTGTTAGTAATTTAGAAATAATTGTTCAAAATATCAAGGGGCATTTCAAAATATAAATTGTAATTACGTCATCCCATTATATACACGTATAATGGGGTTCAGCAAAATAAAATTCTGTATTTTTACTTTTAGATAGTGGATTTTGCTATATTAACTAAAAATTTTACTAATATTAATAACGATTTTAGTGGACAACCGATCAAGATATTTCTACTGCAGTTCATGATTCTGGTATAAATGATTTCCATGAAGTGAAATTTTTTGAGCATAGAGCCAATGGTCAGTCAAAAGGTTTCTGTGTTATATCAATGGGATCTGAGGCTAGCATGCGTACTTGTATGGAACGTTTACCCAAAAGAGAGATCCACGGCCAGAATCCCGTTGTTACTCTTCCAACGAAGCAGGCGCTCAGTAACTTTGAAAGTCAGTCAAAAACCCGTCCTTCACCACCAAATAATCCAGGTTCACGTGGTCAACATCCTGGTCAAGCTAATCATCCTATTCCTTCAGGTCCTCACCAAAACTTTCCTCCTCGAATGCAAATGAACTCTCCTATGAGAGGTCCAATGAATCACCCAGGGATGCAGGGTCCCAATGGACCTCGCATGCAAGGACCTCCTCCTGGTTTTAATGGGCCCCCACAAATGAATCAGCCACAGCCTATGAGATTTCAGCAGCCTCAATGGAACAATCCACGACCTAATATGGGACCTCTACCACCTCAAGGAATGCGACCACCACCTGGTCCGCAAGGACCACCAAGACCACCTATGGTAAGTTCAGTACACTTATTTAAAATGGCTTCAAAACTGCCATTTTATAAGTATTTTAATTTGGCTTCTTCTAAGGTTTTTAATCACATTGTAGTTACAAAAATGGTTGCGTATCTTTAAATACATCAAAACATAAAGCATCTATAGCAGTGTTTCTCAAACTTTTGTAATCTGGTGACCATTTCAATGCTGAGACAGTCATGAACTATGTGATTCTAAAATAGTTCAGACTGATCATCAGTCAGTTTAAGTGACTTAGACAGTAAAAACATAACGTATATTTTGTATAAAGGAATGTTTATACGGTTTATATAATACTTGTTTGTAGAAACAATTTCAAATGGTTTGTGATTTTGTCAACCAATGAAAACATTTAGTTTCAGTCGTAACTAACTTCTCAAACAGTTTTTACAAACAAACCTATAGGTATAAACACATTATAGTATATTACAAATATAAAATATATGGGTGTTTAATCAAAGTACGCCATTATTTCAACAAAAAAAAAAAAAACCAATAATAAAAAAAGATATCTTTATCAGAAATACTTAAAATATGTGAACTTCTGAAAATATAATAAATTTTTATTTTAACTTCCCATGAAATGAAAGTATGACTTGAAGGCTTGCATGTAGGGGCAATGAATTCTAAACCCTATTAACAGAAAAATAATAAATAATTTTCTAATTTCAATATCCACTTTTAAATTGTATTTATTTTACTTTTATTAGTATTATGACATCAAATTATTATTTTTTTAAAAATTATTAATGGTTGTTCACACTTTGAGAATTACTGATCTATAGTATTCATGGTTGAATTTTAGTGATGTTTGGATTTATCAATGTTTTCATTTAATATGAGCAGTGATGGCAATTAATTGCTTTATTTCGCATCAGCAATTTCAAGGTCCACAAGTGCAAGGACCTCCTAGAGGAATGCCAAATCAGGGTCCTCCTCCGGGTCCAAGACCAGATTGGAATAGACCACCTATGCAGCAGTTTCCTCCACAAGGTCCTCCGCACATGCAAGGTCCTCCCAATATGGGCCCAAGGGGACCCCCGCCAATGGGAGGTCCACCTGGAGGGCCACCTCAGGGTCCCCCTCAAGGGCCTCCCGCACCACATGTAAACCCCGCATTCTTCCAGCAGGGAGGACCACCTCCACAGATGCAACATCCAATGCAAGGTGGTCCCGGTATGCCTCCTCAACATGGACCTCCTCAAGGGGGTCATGGCCCACCACATGGTCCACCTATGGGACCAAATTCAGTACCTCCCGGACCACATGGATATGGTCCACCATCTAACATGTCACAGCCACCATATGGAGGGCCATCTGTTAATGATCACAGACCTGATATTCCCCAGATCAGTGAACCAGAATTTGAAGACATAATGTCAAGGAATCGAACTGTGTCTAGTTCTGCCATTGCAAGAGCAGTTTCCGATGCTGCAGCGGGCGAGTATGCAAGTGCGATTGAAACTCTTGTAACTGCAATATCTTTGATCAAACAGTCAAAGGTTGCTAATGATGATCGTTGTAAAATATTGATCAGTTCTTTGCAAGATACTCTTCGAGGAGTTGAGGACAAAAGTTACAGCTCTAGTAGGAGAGATAGGTCACGGTCTAGGGAGAGATCACATAGACGAGGTAGACGCGAACGGTCATCTTCGAGGTATAGAGAGAGAAGTAGAGATAGAGATCGTGACCGTGATAGGGACCGTGATCGTGATCGCTACTACGCAGACAGTTACAGGGAAAGAGACAGGGAACGTGACAGGTCTAGAAGCAGAGGGGAGCGGGAAAGAGAACGCGAAAGAGAATATCGTGACAGAGAAGCTGAAGAAAGGTGAGATGTAATAAAAATTTTATCTTTAACTAGATAAAATGTTATTTTTTATACAGAGTTTAATGTCTTCAAAAAAACAGATTCTTACATTGAATATGGAGCATTCAGTGTAAGAATCTGATGTCAATTTTTGCACTATACTTAGCTTTTACTCATAAAAAAAATAATAATTTTTAAGTTCTTAATTTAATTTTAATTTCAAAATTTTTGATGAGCTATGATTGAAATGTGGCTATTAAAATAGAATATGATTTTTTTACACAATTTGCCATATCTACCAAGTTGGTAAAGTATACGTATTTACTTTTTATTATTTTAAGCTATTCATATAAAAGATCTGTGATACTTTTTTTTGAGGCTGACGATATTGAGGTGTAGTCTGTAAGATATTCATTAGCTTAAAGGAATTTTGTTTTATTAAGTCAAATACCAAGTATTGCCTGTGTTAAAACATTCTTTTATTCATTTTAGAATATCTAATATCTTATAAAATTAGTATATAGCATTGCTTAAGAGAATGGTTTTAAAAATTAATCTTACAATAGAAACTTATTTATATTAATAATATATTAATGAATTCTTAGTTGTAATTGCTGTCTTTTATTCGTGAGCGAACAATATTTCACGTTTTTTTCCAGTTGCTTGCTTATGAACAAAAGATAAATATAATTAATAATATAAATAATTACTGTATAGACAATTTATTTTCAGTCTATAAGATTTTCTGATGATGATTTATGTCAATCTATTTGTCTCCGAAACATACATTACATATACATAAATTGTCATGTTGTAACAAATTGTAGTGTCGTCCCAAATTTTTATACAGTGTTGTCTCTTATATATAGGAGATCCAAATTATTTATGTTCACTTCATAAAAATTCTTTTTTTTGTGTGTTACAAGCATGATTTAGAGATTTTATATTTATCTGTCGTTTTAAATGATTCGTATAATAAATTTATTTAAATAAAATAAATAACAATAAAATACATGTTTATAACTATTGTTCAATCATACACATCAATGTGATCTTGTCAAATAGTTGCAATGCATTTTGGAAAAACTGAAATGCTTATTTTGTCAAAGGGAATATAGTTTTAACTAACTTAAGACAAATTATGGTTATGTCACCTTCAATCATTTTGGATCTCTGTAAGAACATTTGGCCTGGGTTAGGTTTATCAATGAACTGTTAAATGTGATTGTG
Source organism: Lethrus apterus (assembly GCA_018397195.1). NCBI lineage: Eukaryota > Metazoa > Arthropoda > Insecta > Coleoptera > Geotrupidae > Lethrus > Lethrus apterus. The sequence continues at coordinate 21,741 of JAFFZR010022231.1, read as the reverse complement.
TTAAATGTGTGACTTAAAAAATGGATATAATTTGTACATGTGCAACATTAACTGTTGCACATAAAGTAACTGTTGTATATAATTTATAATTATTATTTGTTTAGCTACAAACAGTAATTTAAAGTGTTTGTTTTCTAATACTTTACAATGAAACTCATACTTTGTATTTAATTGGCAAACTAAGAGGTACTTATTTTATCTGATTGCTGTCAAGATAAAATGATTGATAAACTGACCCTTACATTTAATAATATTTACATTTTGGTAGGCAGGTTTTTTTTGTATAAATTTGTTTTGCATTTTGTACTTCTATAATTTTGCAACATAGCATATCTAGAGGACTGATAGAAACATTTTTGAAATGTGCATATTTCAATTTTTTACAGTAATATCATATACCAGAAATTTTTTCGATTACTGCAAGAATTTGTTGTTTGACATTGTTTGACAATTTCATGATTGACATTTATATTTAAATATTATCGGTAATATTTTTCTTCATATTTACGGTTGTAGATAAGAGTAGTTTACGCTACAAGTGAGTGAAGTGGTTCATTATGCAACGAATATGCGATTCGCCTAGCGACTCGTGCTGAAAGCATACGAGTTTTTTAATGACACTTCACGCACTATTTTATCTACGACCGTAAATATGAAGAAGAAAATTACCGAAATTCGTTTAAATATGTTAAATGTCACCTGCAATGTCATGCCTGTCCCTAAATGTTTCATAGCAACGGTGTCAACAAGTACGGACATTTTGCCGTGGTTGCCGTGGACACATAATTGACTTTATCGCACTCGTGTTATAATGAATCCATTATATCACTTGTGTTATATGAATTACTTTACGCACTGTTTCGAGTGCGAAAAACGGTCGTAGATAAAATAGTATACGCAACACGTGCGTGAAGTGTCATTAAAAAACTCTCATACTCGTTTCATAATGAATCACTTCACTTGTTAGGTAAACTACTATTATTTTTTATTCCATAATACTCGACATAACCCCGAATATTGCCTCATTTGATTTTTGACATTTGAAATTGTTAACTAAAGGAAAATGTACAATTTTTATTGTTGTTTGAGTATATGAGTGGAATATGGCCAATTATAAATGTCATATCAAATGATTCATTTCATTGAACAACATTGAGATTTCACTTCTTTAAAAGAAGTTGGTTTTAAATTATAGCAGTTATATAATTTTATAGCCACTAATAATCTATTAATAAAGCTATCAGTTATTTTTTCAATGTTATAAATGATAACCAAGTTTGTCAATTATCAGAAGACATTTTATATTTAACTGTATTAGAAGTTAACACGAATACACAAAGTCAAAAATCAACACTTAATTTGCATTTTGCACTTAGGAATAAATTTATAGTTTCTTGATTCTGTACTCTGTTTTTTACTAAAACAGACAAACTTAAAAATAGCTTGTCAAAAAACAATTGTGTAAATTAACCGGCGTTTATGTCGCACACATACAAAGTCAACTGCAATGCAGTGCAATTTTAAACACTAAACATGTAAATGTAATTAATAGTTTATTCAAAAGTTATTTGTATTTGCATTTGTATTGAATGTATTGATATGATCTGAACTATCTTTTACTTCTGATATATAGTAATATAATTGTAGGTTAAAAATTTACTTTTATATCAAGCGATGGTAGACTATGGACGGTAGTCTTTTCTTACCTTAATTTGCTTTTGCAACTGTCTCTTCTGATACTGTGCTAAGACATTCCTCCTAGAGTCTACCATGATTGCTTATTTTATTGCTATACATACTATATTTTATCTTATACTTATAATACTCGATTATTATCTACTTCTCGCGTATCTAACTAAAATACCATTACGGTATATCATTTTTCCATTCATGAGCATTTTTTAAATGTTATTTAAGTATGTTACGTCATTTAAGTTTAAGAATTAATTGATACAATAATGAATGTTCACACTTTAATAATAGCTATTGCCTTGTAAACTTGTGTGCAGTTATTCGTAATAACAGATATTGTCATGATTTTGATCTTTGGTTATAAAAGTTATTTTATTACAAATTATATCATATAGAAGGATATTCATGGGAAGTTTATGTGTATGTATTAATTATTAATGAGTTTACAAAGTAAAAATAAGTTGATGACTTTTTCCTGATTCCAAAAGAAACAGAAAAAATAATGTGTTAGGTTGGCACGTATTACACAAAATGTACATTTTGAAGTGGAACATAATATAAATATTTATAGTGCGACAAATGCAATGTATTGTCATGTTATTAGCTTGAGTCCTGTCATGTCCAATTGATATGTCTATCTAGTGCCTGTATATTACGTACTGAGATAGATCATGGTACTAAATATAATAGTACCGTGCAACTAGTGCCCAAAAGTGTAAATAATAAAAAGTGTTTTTTTATGTTTACAAAACCTAATTTGAAATTGTTTTATAAATTCACTATTAATCCATATATCGATCGATACACAAACATTTCATATGAACACCCTTCTGTATAACATGAGGAAACATAAAATACTTTTGTGTGTAAATTTACATTAACAATGCAAGTTGACTTTAAGTATTTGCTGTTAACTTTAAAACTCATTGGAGTGAATTGAATTTTTATTGTCAGTATGTAAAAACATTTATACAAAATAATCACTTTAATAATAATTCATTATAATTATTATTAATGGCGATTCAAGCAGTTTTATTCTTACAAATTTAAACAAAAAAATAACTTGCATTCTTAGTTAAATTTTTTTATTGTTTTTTTTTCCTCACGTTTGTGACATTATTGTCACATAAATGTAATTAATGTATGAATATTGAGCTATATTTTTGTGTTCTATTACCATTAAATCTTGTAGTTCAACACGAGTATCTCGTCCAAGGAACAAGTCTCCTCCAGATGCAGTTGAACCAGCAGCAGAACCAACCTCGAAATCTCGCTATTATGAAGACAGGTATCGCGAAAGGGAATCGGGACGTCGCGACCCTGAAAGGGACAGGGAGCGCGAACGTGACAGAAGGGACGATACTCATCGTTCAAGACATTAAATATGAATAAATATTCTTTTATATATTTCATAAGTATTCTATGTAAGCAGAATAATAATCATTTTATTTTAATTATGTAAGACTTATATGTTGTAACTGGTAAAATATTAATCAGATTTTGGTTTGTTTATGTAAACATAGTTGTAGAGTTTTCATTGTCAATAATTTAGAATAAGAAGATGTTTAACGAAGACAGAAGACAACACAAAGAAGATTGTACTTTTGCTTGATAAAAATGTGTGAAAAACTTCGAGATATTTTATTTAAACATACCAGTTAATTTGAATACCTAATCTTTTTTATTATTTTTTTTATGCATATGGAGATTTTCTGTAAGTTTCTGATTCTAATTACATATTTTGTTGGCATCTACAAATACATCTGTCAGATTAATTACAGAAATTCTTGTGTTGCATGAACTTTTTTATAATTTGCCGTCATAGTTGCTGATACTATGCATTATACATTTTTTTTTGTCAGTCCTGCCCTACAACGAAGGCAAACATTTTTCTTATTGTATATCATTATTGACTGTTAACAGAAGATGAATTTTCTGTTGCTTATATATGTTTGATTTTATATAAGGTAAAGCTGGTTGTGATATCATTTACATATATTAAATATTCATTCATTCATGAACCCTGGATAAATATATCGAATTTGTAAAAACTTAGTAGTTATATAAATAAGCTTTGTCCAGGATTAATATGAAAACGTACAAGTACAATTATCACATAAGATAATATAGTAGACATTTTTTTAATTACAAAAATGACTGACTTCTTATTTTCATATGTATAATAATTTTATTACTTTATGATTATACAAATTTATACACGAGAACGTTTTAGTAATATTTAAAAAACATTACTTGAACTCTTTAAAACGTTATTTTATAATTTTATATTGTATACAAAATTTTCAGGCATTGTAAAGTTCAACAATTTTTATTTACATTAAACAAATAAATTATTAGTCATATATATATATATAATTTATTATTAATAGAACAATTTAAGTACTTTTAAAATTCTCTGATGTTTCAGTAAAGTCATTAATCCATTTAATTTTTTATTTCGAATCTATTGATGAAATATTCATGAAGTGTACATACAATACATATCTATACCGTTTTAACATGTACACAACCTAAATGTGAAAGGAAAATAAAATTATTTAATAAACTTAAATGAAGTAGGTAGAACCTTATTCATTTGAGAAGTGCATAGCCAACAAATTCATCAGACAGTTCATCATACAGCACAAAATCTGAAGAAATTGATTATTATACATTAATAGTTCCTCTGTTTCATTAGATTTGTTATGGTGTTGTCTGTGGTTAATTTCTACTAATCATTTCTTTTCAATACAAAACCTTTCAAATGAATGCACTCTACTACACATTTAAATAAAAGTGATATAACAACTTCTAACTTTATGCTTTAAGTAATTTACAAATTACGATTGACTACATCAGTCATTATTTCTTTGTATATTTTAATCATACTTTTAATATTGGATGTGTTGACATAAGTTTATAGCATTTATATGTAAATGCATATATATATTATTTCTAAATTGGAAAGATATAACAAGGTCTGGAAACGGATAACAGTTAACTGGTTAAATAAATATTTAAATGTTGCAATTAATGACAATTGAAGTCGAATTAATTGGATAACAGTTATTCGTTACTCAAATAATTTTGTAATAATACAGTAAAATTTAATGAAAAATTATGTACGTTATATTATAATAGAGGTCCTTAACACAATTTTTTTTATCAATCTACCCACAGGTTTTTTTTAATCGCATTCAATAACACAGGAAAAAGCTGCTAAACAATAGTTATATTAAAAAATAAAAATCGTAAAGCAGTTGCTTGAAAGTAGTTTTCGTTGTCTAACTACTGCGATTAACAAATTCTTGTGGTCCTTCTCGCAGAAACGTTGAGGACTAGTATTTCAGCATCATAAATTGTGATGCTTTTCGATTGTTCGTTTTAATTACATCATCACTGAAATACACTAATGTAATATTTACGACGTCCATTAATGCAGACTTATTTATATTCAGAATTAATTTTTATCAAAAAAAAAAATTGATAAATAAAATATATTCCGGACTGGAGTTGTGTTTTGTCCACGTCAGCAAATGACCATAAATGAATGAAGATAAATTACTTAATTTATTCAAATGGAATTTTGAAGCGGTACACCAAATTTGATTAAGCAATTGCATTCATCATTCTCACCACGTGGAAGCCAACGCAAAACGCCGTTCCAGTCCGGAACCAAATTTTTTTATGATAAACAGCCACATAAGTACATACTATGATTATTATTAGTTTATTGTATGTTTCATTATTTCAGCAGACGTTTCGTGGAAGGAATTATTTTAAAGTGTGATTTTTATTATGCAATGCAAATCCTAAAAAATATCAATGGTTGAATGAGTATATGAAATTATTTTTATTTCAGAAATGTTAAGTAAGTATAACGGTAATAAATTATTAATGTCAGATACTGGATAAAGAGTCCGAACAAAGAATAAAAATTAATTTATACAGTGAAGTTAATTCTGGGATGGAACCAGTTTGTTGAATTGTATTTGGTGGCAAATAGCAGCCATCCGGATGCTCCAAATTCACTTCAACAAATAAGTATTTATATTTAGTACTGTTACATATAAATATATTTAACAGAGGTCATAAAATAAGTTAAATTGTATGTGTATTAGTCTGTGACTATGGCAAACATCACATTGGTGTTGGCATGTGTTCTGTGGAGTAAAAGCATTTCGCCAAAATCATTTTCTTGACCAATGTATTGAATTAAATTGGATATTCTTTTACAACGTTTGTTGTGGTTTATTGAAGAACATATTGGCTTTATGAGGTGGAAGTGTGCTCATGACTACAATGTGATACTGTTGTGAATGTCGCTGTTCTTCGGTATATTAACTGGCGCCTTAAAAAATATTAAGCATTGCAGAATGTTTTATGTAGAGCAACAGTAGGTTTTTGTGGCCTTAAACGGCCGGCAGTGCTTCCGTTTGTTTGCTTTTACAAAGACACTCGCTACCATTTTCTGTATTTGATAGTTGTTTCTTCCCAAAGTTTTCCAATGAGTCTGTTTACTTTTCTTTCAGATACAGCACTGTGTCATTATTAGTCGCTAGTTAGTGAGTGAGTTTATTTAACAGATTTAATCACTTGTTGGATTCTGCAGGAGTTTCGCTTGGCAGGAACCCTCAAGCTGCATACAGTAAGTCTATTTGGTATCCTGAACTAGTGTAGACTTTTTTAAAATTGAACATTTATTACAAATTAATGCTGTTACACAAATAAGTGTAAGTATTATATGTTATGCTACATTCACATAATTTAGCTGGAAAAACTGCACGGATGCAATCCGTGTGTACACTTTTCTACACCAGTTTTTGATACCAAACAAACCTAGTATGATCAGTGTCGGATTTAACGGAAAAGGCCCTGTCGGCAATAAGAAGCAAGGCTGTGTAGTGTATTCTAAAGCCGATTAGCTAGGGCCGCCCGTTATTCTGCTACCAGTATGATCAGGATTACATGTGTAATAAAATAATTATATCCCTGCTCTTTCTAACTAAATAGATAAGCTAGTTGCCCAAGCAAATTGTGTTTAGTATAAACTTTCTGTAATATTACCTATACTTTTCTTTTAAATAAATGTTTGTAAATGAAGATGGCCGTAGCGATTTAAGAGAAAAATTTCAGTAGTTCCATACCTGGTCTATTACAGTAAATAATATATAAAACACTACACTGTTAATTTTTCACTAAAAATATATAGAGTACAACAAGTTTCCTTTATGAGAACATTATCAAGTACTAATTTTCGCAATGATCGAACACAATTTCTCGATATTTTTTTTATTTTGGGTTATCTTGGCTTCTCACTTAGAATTTAAGTAAATAAGGATTGTACAAATAAATGTGGCCAAACAAATCTATTACTGACTACTCATATTTAGTTTGATATTACCTGTGCCGTTTGGTTGTAATTACATTGAACATATGAAATGTCATATGTACAGATTATTTTATATACACAACAATACCATGAAACCAGGACATAACTCACTTAACACCCATTATCTTTCATAACAATGTTACTTGTGTGTACATAAGACTATAAATTCAAATAATAAAAATATGACTGATATTTATTATTAATAATGTTAAAAAAAAAATTATTGAAATGAAATTACAACGTTACTACATATCTTCTGTATCTGAATCAGAATCTGCTTCCATTGCCTGTTTAGCGGATTTTTCAGCTTCAGCAAATATATTTTCGGGTACTCTCTCATGTTTACCTTGTGTCTCCTCACATACCCAAGACAATTCCAACTCAAAGTTTTTATCCTTCAGTTCATCATGTACCAAATATATTCTAAGGGAAAAAAATGATAATAATAATAATATAAAATCATATACTTACATTCTAGCTGCTTCTTTTACTAACTCCTTTGCCGTCATGTTTGGCAACTTTAACTTTTCTATTTCTGTCTTTGCAGATTGTTTTGCTTTACCAATAGCACAACCATTGTATCCCTAAAATTATTTAATAAAAATCATGACCAACAAAAACTGCTATATTTACATATGAAACTCCTGAAGGATCGACCATATACATTTGAGGACCATCAACGTTGTCATATGTACCAACGACTACACTACAACCGTAAGGTCGCACAGCACTATACAGTGTATAGGCATGCATGTACATACTAACGCGGTCGTTTAGGTACTTAAGTGGTATACTAACACTGTATTGAGCTCTATAGTTTGCAGCTTCTTTACGTGCTATGTCTACAATTTGTCTGGCGTCAGCAATAAGTCCAGAAACCGCCTACAAACAAATTCATATTAGACCATCAACATAATTTTTGTTAACAAAACTATTAAAGCATTTTTCTGAAATGTTTGAACTGAATTTTATTTAATTAGTTTTAATTTTAAAAATATGTTCAGACAACACTAATGCAAAATTATGTCCTTACATATTTTTTTATATGAAGCAAACAATAAATTTTACAATCTATCTTAATGTTTTCGTTGGTTACGATACATAGTGATTTTTATCGGATTATGTGAAGTTGAAATTTAGGTTTATTTAACTCTGTATGGTACTAACTTCAAAGAACTTATGCATGGTCGAGTTTTGATTGTGGGTACAATCACCTTACTGATATAACTTACTTACATTCATTCACAGTAAAGAACTGCAGAAAGATGGAAGCCCAACATAACTAAATAATGAAAATTGCAATGTTTCAGCTAAGATTTGCCAAGATCTCTTTCCATCTTTAATGGAATACAGCTACTACGTTGCTGTTGTGAATTTGTTTTTTTATGAACTTACTGAAAAATTAGCGTCTTTTATAATATCGTTATTATCATTAATAATCTAAAATCTACTCGTGTAGAATAATTAATATGACATCTTTGACACTGATGGCTCAGACTTGAAATCCATTGATTTGAATTGAATAATTCAGAATACGAACAGCAATTCAAAGTGATGTATTTGCAATCTGAATGATCACTGACTTTTTACAGAATCTGTTCATTGTCATAATTTAGGTCTCAATCTCAAGAAGTAAAGGCATATAAACTTACACTCTTATACCAAATGAGTTACGTCTCAAAATTATTCATGACAGTCATACTAAGTAGAGGCTCTCATCAAAATTAAGGTCAATTAATATTCAGTTCGAGACATATCTGTAGATATATCCCAGTATTTTTAATTTAAATTATTATTACAATCTGCATTCTTGGGAAAAAAAAACCATTTTGTACAATAAAGTACTACTTACCATGCCAACATGCTTGTCAATATTGAATACTCTACGATTTGCTCCTGGTTCATATAATTTGGAAGTAACGAGTTTTTCAACTCCGAATACAACACCATCTTTTCCCTTCAGACCAATTGCAGTTCCACTATTTTCTACAGCTTTCACGGCATACTCCACTTGAAATACACGTCCATCCGGTGAAAATTGTGAAGCAGAGAGATCATACTAAAAAAATTTGAGGTTAATTTACATTTTTGAACATTTTACTTCATATATTTCTTACCCCTGTACCAATGGAACTCATTTTATATAAAATGAATTATATATAATTGTAAAATGTATTGTATATAATAACTCTTATTAAATGAGCACTTAGGATTATTTTATGATGATTTGCAATTCCTTTGCTTTTAAACGCTTCTTACTTGACAATATACATAAGTCATTGCCAACAGTGGTGACTTGTTTTCCACTAAAATTTTCGACAAAAAAAGACAGTGTGTAGGACACGATTATTATTAAAAATAACGCTGTCATTTGTGGCGCCATCTAGTCATCTAGTCGACAGTAAATTTCAAATTATATTTATTGCAGTGGCGTATCAACGTATCATCAAATATTTTGCAATAAAAAAACATAACTTTAATATATCATATATAGCACTTACTACGTACCACTGTGTGGATAATTTTCTTCTACAGAGAGATTCAAATTAATTGAAGTGCCGCTTTATAAAAAATGTTTGTGTGTCGCTTAGTACAGTTCAGTTCTAACTTCACACAAGAGCGTGGTAAAGAATTTTTACTTGTTGATTTTTAACATTTGAGTTTTGTGATACTTTAATAAATATATTTATTTAAATTTGGGACGAAGGAAAAATTTTTTGGACAAATGGAATACAATTTCGATCAACTTGGAAAAGTTTTGATGACGTCATATTCAATCTTTTTAAGTCAAATCGAAATATATACAGTGTGATCGAAAAAAAATAGTCAAAGTAAACTATCAACAAAAATCGGCATGTATTTACTTAAACCACTATTGACGTTTGTCAGAATATGAGTTCAATAGGAAAATGCTCCTGAAATTCTTCATAGCAGGCAACGTAAGAATATTGCAATTCACCGTTTCCTGTTTCATTTCCACTTCTACAATAGGATTCTAAAAGAAAAACTTTGATTTCTTTGGACAACATTTTTGATAAACGTCAATTTGACATTAAGAAATAAATGGTGGTTTAAGCAAAGACATGCAGATTTTTGTTCATGCTTACTTTGACTAATTTTTTCGATCACACTGTGTATATACTTATATTTTTTTATTATGTTTGTAAGTATATTTGTGGTAAATCTACTTACTAAACTCAATAAAAAAACTTGTTTATTTTTTAATACTGCGTTGTAAATTAGTTATTAAGGTAGAATCTCAAATGTTCAAATCATTCACTTGATAAAGAAAGTATATCTCAAATGTTTAAATCATTTGATAAATGTTATTTTGAAGGACGTGACAATGTAATTGGTTATCTATGAATTAATTTTATTAAACAATTATACTATGACACGCACACAGGATTGCTGAGCATAAAAATCAATACATTCGGTTCGTTTGCGCTGGGACTACTGGGAGGGCTATAGTTTGACGAAACATAAAATGAGTACTTCAGGTTTAAGAAGGAGAAATAAAGAAGTGAGTACAAACACAGAAAAATAAGACAAATGTCATAGAAAAAAAATGACGTATCGATAAATACATCGATAGCATTATTTTGTAATTTTATTTCATGATTAGTAATTTTCTGACTTTTGTTTAAATTTTTTAGGTTTTCCATGATTTATTACAGACTAGTAAGTTTGTTTGTGAAATGCCTTGTCATAACCCTACAGATTGTTTTATTTGTATATTCTAACAGAAAATATGTTTTGTTTTACATTGAGTACATTTATTTCATGTTTTATCAACTTGTATTTTCTTCTAGCTTAAGGAACATAATGGTCGACCAATCCCAAAAAGGAAACGAAAGGAACCGGAACCATCAATCCATCGATCCTTGTTATGTGTTATCATTAGTGGTGTCATTTTGACATTCTTTATGTGTAAGTATAGAACCTTTGTGAATTTTGTAATTTTAAATTTATTTTAGTGTTTTACGGTGACTACATCCCATGGCACTTACGTCATCATGCTATAGATAGAGTAGCTAAAGCTTTCGGTTATCATAAACTTGTTCATGCTGTTGTTATCGATGCTGGTAGCACAGGTTCTAGAGTACTTGCATTTACATTCCACAAGGCCTTCTTAGGTAAGAATGTTTTTATTTTCATTCAGATTATTAATATTTATAATTTTACAGATGATCATTTGGTATTAGAAAAAGAATTATTTGAATTTACAAAACCTGGGCTTTCTTCCTTTGTTGATAATCCTGAAGCAGTAAGTTTTTATTCATGAATTTGTTGCACTGTACATGGATAACATTTTAGGGTGCTGATACAATACGTTCCTTAATAGAAAAAGCCAAAAATGAAATACCACAAAAGTATTGGGAAACAACTCCTCTTATTATGAAAGCAACTGCTGGACTAAGGTTATTGCCACCAAAAAAGGCCGAAGCATTATTGAGTGCAGTCAAAAGTCTTTTTAAAGAAACGCCGTTTTTAACAGATGATAATTCTGTAGCAATCATGGATGGTACAGATGAAGGAATTTTTTCATGGTTTACTGTAAATTTCTTATTGGGTAAGTTTGTAATTTTTTGTCTTTTTTTTTGTAAAATATTAAATTTTTCAGAACGATTTAATAGTAATCCTAGAAAAACTGTAGCAGCTCTCGACTTGGGTGGTGGATCAACTCAAGTAACTTTTTATGCAACGACACCAGCCACATTAGCACAAAAGGAATTTATGCATGAAGCAGTAACACCACTGGGCACAATACCTGTATACACTCATAGTTATTTAGGTTTAGGTTTAATGGCGGCACGAGAAGCAATAATAACACTCGATCAAGTGAACCAATCAACTGTAATTAGTGAATGTGTGAATCCAGTGGTAAAGAATCGCAAATTTCATTTTGCCGGGACGGATTATTATGTAAGTGGACCACAGGAAAATTATTTGACTACTGTAAGGCCAGGCAATACAGTAACAGTAGAGGAACGAGTTCCTATAGTCGATTTCAAAAAATGTTCTGCTTATATCAGTGATTATGTTAAGAGAATTGCTACACCTCCTGTAGAGCTACCTCAGAAACAGATATTTGCATTTAGTTATTATTTTGATAGGGCATCAGAAATAGGGTTGATTGATGAAACAAAGGGTGGCAAAGTATCTGTTAAAGATTTTAAAGATGCAGCAAAAACAGGTAAAATATTCAGTATGACATTTAATCATATTAATTAATATCTTCTTTTAAGTTTGTAATGAAGCAAATGCAGACCAACCATTTATGTGTCTAGACATTACATTTATATGGATACTTTTAGAAGAAGGATTTGGTTTATTACCAGATACTAAAATATTTGTAAGTATTTCAAGGAATTATTACGAGACTTCTTTTGAGTATTATTTTAGTTATACAAGAAGATTCACGGACATGAAATCAGTTGGGCCTTGGGAACAGGATACAATTTATTAGAAGGATAATATTTGTTTTATTACATTTAACAATCATTTCAAGAAAACTACATTTTCAATGTGCCTTATTTAATTATTAATTAATTAATTTTGTTAGGCTGTGCAATCAATTCCGTGTAAATGTTGTAGTTTCATTATTACATGTTTTTTTAATTTTCTTCGTTTTATTTTGGTACTTAATTCCATTTATACAATTTGTATTATTTAAAATGAAAGGAATTTATTTAAACACAAGTAATATCGATATTTCCATTTAATACACAAAAATACTTTTAAACCGCAATATAATTAAAAAAATAACAACCTCAAACACAACGTGGAACTTGTGGTAAACACATGTTATAATAAGCCGTTTTTTTCCAAAAATCGACACCTTTCCATCCACACCAACCTTTACTTTGGATGACTTGTAAATTTTCACTTCCTGTGTAATGAGGATCCAATATTAAAAATTTTATACCACCAGTTTGACGATTATAGTCTACTCCTAAAATTGTATGAGCAAGAACACCACCACCTGGAAATAAATCCAATCATTAATAGTTTTTTAAATTTCTAATAGGAAAATTATCAAAACTTAATTCAATCAGAAAATGCATAATTATTAGTTAACAGGCTTAATTAACGTCTAATAATAATAATATAATATTTAAAATGTTGAGTCTGGTTACAATTTTTATTCTGCAGAATAATTTTAATTGAAATTCTCATATCAATGACACGGAACATATTACACTGATATAAATTTGGAAAACGCTTAAGATGTAAATAATGTAATAATGAAGTGAACTGACCTATCATAATCGGCGATCCATGGATGTTGAAATGATTAATTAATTCTGGACCTAGTGAAGCAATTTCTTCACCAGAACTGCAATAAATGATTTTACATGTAATACCCAAGAGTGAATTCAAAACAAAATTGACTTCAGTGGAGCCAATCCATTGTCGTGAGCCAATGAAATTTGTCGTTTTGTCACCTATGTCAACGAGACATTTTTGTATATCTTTGTATGTTGGTACTGAATTTTCTGTATATCCTTGCAAATGGAACCATGACGCTAGCGTTTGTAACGATCGGTATGCACAACCCCAACCATCATCATCCATGTTGTTTTGGCAATAATGGTAATATTCATATTTGCCTTTAACCAATGCAATTTCACCACCTAAAATATATAGTGCGACATATACAGGATCTTCCTTAATTAAGTACAGATATTTTAACAGGTGATAGCCGACAATAGCCCAACCCCAAATAAAAAATGACGGTCCTATGTTGAAGGGTGTGCCAGAAAAAAATATTTTAAGTTTTAAGTAAAATGACAGTAACGCCGAATTATCATCAATAAAGGTTGTTTTACAACATTTCATGTTATTTCCGCCAAAGGAAGTTGATTTTCAACGCGACACATTGAAATGGACACAGGACCGTACTTAGAACCGAAATTTTTCGAAAATTTAAAATGAAGATAGGACCGCCGTTTTTGCGGATTTGGGTATGGGTTAAGGTCAGCTATCACCTGTTAAAATATCTGTACTTATTTAAGGAAGATCCTGTATTACATTTTTAAAAAGAGAAAAAATATGCTTTCTAATAGTATCAGCGCTTAATATGACTTTTATTTAAAATAAGAAAGTTATATAGATTTCCTCAGATATAGTTGATCCACTTCAAATTCAAATCCCTTAATCATAAATAATGGATCACTTTTAATTTAAAATTTCAACTTCAATTGCACAGATAATGTGGTATTTGGTAAATGAATGCTTATTGACACAGAAAGTTTGTCATATTTGTACATTGATACATTTAATATTTATCAATACAATGTCATTCCAGACTTGCAATGAACTGCCATTTTTTTATGTGGACATTCGGTTCTAAGTACGGTCCTGTGTCCATTTCAATATGTGTCGCGTTGAAAATCAACTTCCTTTGGCGGAAATAACATGAAATGTTGCAAAACAACCTTTATTGATGATAATTCGGCGTTACTGTCATTTTACTTAAAATTTAAAATATTTTTTTCTGGCACACCCTTCAGCATAGGACCGTCATTTTTTATTTGGGGTTGGGCTATTGTCAGCTAATAAAATCAGTATAAACACCACCAATCAAGACATACTCATGTCTATGTATGGGCAGTTGCTAAATAAAGGAATTTAAATAATATGAATTTAAACCATTCTGAAAAAGTAAGAAATTAGCATCACTTTAAAAGTTTTCGATTTTATAAGTGGAAATGTTTGGACATATAAATGTCCTAAACATCAATTAAATGATCTACATCTTAGATATGAAAGTTTCTTTTAAACACGAATGATAATCATATGGAGAAAATAAATATATTTGTGTAATTTTTTTAAAGTAACAATAAATAGATCAGTTGTCAAAATTGTAAAGGAAAAACTAGTGTCCATCCTTGCCATTTTTTCTTAAAGCCTATAATGGGGAAAATCTAAATAAAAAGTAAGAAAAGAACATGCTCAAAATATTTACCATTTCCAGTTGGTTTCAACGTTTCATGTGGATTAATTAATGGAGAATTGCTCTGTGTTTCACCCTGGAAGATGAAACGATTTGCTCTTCGAAACAGAGGTTCTTTTATATGCAGCAAAAAATTTTCATGTAATTGTTTTCTACTTTGTTCTGAAATAATTTCCTAAATTAACAGTTCATTAAAAATATACACAGTTACCTAATGAACAATCAGTTTCTTTTTTTGCATAGACTTTTGTGACAAAATGGCCACATAGCGTTGGGTAAAAATGGAATACTTCTGGATAAGATATTTTGGAATGATCACCACCACTCTGTTGGAAATGTTTCAATATGGTGGCTTTTAAGATTCGGATATTTCGACAAGTACTCTCTACTAATATTTCAAATAAATTTTTTAACGGCATGTTTCTGTGTACCATTGATAAGGCATCAAAATTGAGCACCATAATTAATGATTCGTACTTTTCTACAACAATATGAATTAAATTAAGATTAAATTAAAATTAAAAAAACTGAATTGCCAAAAATTTAATTTAACTTAATCAGTGAGTTTATTCTACATTTATTTATTTGTTTATTTTTACAGAAATTTCAAATGACTGCATTCTCATTTCCAAATTAAATTTGTTGGCTTCCCAATTATAACTACACAAATGTAGAAATGTGTAATGTATAAAATAGTTAATTAAAAAAAATATTTACATACTTTTGTCTACACATACTATAGGAGCATGTGATTTTCTAGATTCCGTTGTATTATCTTGAGTAACTTTTTTAAACATGCTTGCTTGCAAAACTTCCTAAAATATAAGTAAAATTAAAATATTTGTAAAAGAAACACATGTGTAGAAATATTATTCCAAAAAACTTTTGTAGTCTAAATAAATTGATTGAATAAATTAAAATATACACTTACTAATCCAGAAACTTTGCAATTTTTATTTATATATTGATCACTCTTTGACAATTTGATCATTTCATCAACTGTAGTATCTCCTGAAGCACCAATAACTCCACTTTCAACATCGTTACATAACAAAAACACATTTTGTCTCTGAAAATGAAAAACTACTTTTCCACTTCCAAACTGCTTTCTTAAATCTTGCAATCCATCTTTAATGCTATCTTCATCCACATTACATACTAATGGTAATTGAGCTTTCAATCTTATATGAATAAATTGAGAATATAAATCATTTATGTTTAAAATTTCTATATTGGCAGCTTCCAGTTGCCCATGTACTATAAAACTTGCTTGTATATCATTTGTATCATCGATTATTACTTTTAAATATACTGGATTATCTGTGATAAATACATTTCCAATGGTGTTTTTAAGTTTCGTATGATCAAACGAGCAATCGTTCACTTCAAATACACCACACAATTCAACTTCAGTTGGTAAGTACTGAACAATTGGATAAGTTGAATCATCACTGTTTATATATAAGCCAATAATGTATTGTGTTTTGTTGTAAAAAACACCGTATAAATTTCCCAAACATGTTTCCTTTACAGCTGACAATCTCTGTAAGCATACAGTTATAGGTTAGAAACATATGTTTCAATTTTTAATGTATACTTTTGCAAGTAAATTTATTTATTTCATATGAATAAGGTGTTTAAAATTAAATTAGTATTATTATATAAACTGCTTACATTTATAACTGTTTCTGATACTTTAATAATAGGTTTCATGTTTAGATATGTCACTTGTCAAATTTTAAATTTTACTGCCAATAGTGCCAACTTAATAAAATACGTACTGTGAACCAAAAGTCTTGTCATTTGTGTTAGGCATGTTTAAGTTAAGAACTCGGATGCGTCATCAATGCGCACTTAGTACATTTTAATCCATGCAGTTACGTATGATATTTTCCTTACTTCCCATAATTGCTTTTTATTTAAGTTTTTGGTAAGTTTTGTAGTTTGTACTTTATGTTTACATAGTAATTAGTTTCTTATTAGACATTGACTTTTATAGTGTATCTACAAGGTATAAAGGTATTATTTGATGAGTAAATAATTCAAATAACCGATTCTCGCGTTTAGACTACACCAATGAACTTTCTCCCACTATTCGTGTAGATCAATTGATGACGTATCCGAGTTCTAAACTTAAACTACTCTGAAGATGCAATGAGTCTTTTAATTTAATATTTAAATACAAATTACGTTACAAGAAGATTGAAAATAAATAAATTGCTTTGTAAATTATTTATATGTTTTCTTTTCCAAAAATATGAATTAGATACATTATATATTTTAAGATTAATTATTGGACGCTTTTGAGTCACCAGATTTCCTCGCTGAATTCCTTGATAGGCTAATTTCTGGAAGCAACGTCTTCACTGTAATGAATGCAAGTTATTGTTTTGATCAATTTGAAAATAGTCATGTTCACCTTGTATATTATTTGACGAATCATTAGAAGATGATGACGTTGGTCTTGGAGGTAAGAGTTTTGGGGGAAAGGTCACCATGTAACTAGAATTTTTGTTTGCAGACTCTGGTCGTTTTGAATCCTTACTTATTGGGGGAAGAAATCCCTGTAAATGTAAAATGTAAACATAAATTATGTCATATAATAGATTATGTCTCATATTTACGTCTTTGATAGATGTTGATGGTGAAGAAGATGCTTCACCATTCTCTGCAAATAAAAAGAATGTTAATTAAATTAAATACAATAAGTCATAAAATGATACCTTCAATTAATGGAGTTCCATCCAATGTTTTCAAATCTGGAAGTAAGTTTCTAACGGTCTGTCTATATGTTGGAAATTCTTCAATATTTTTGTTTCCTTCTAAATATAAATGTTCCAGATGTGGACATAATATAAGAAATGAAAGACCCTCTATTTCTTCAAGAATGTTTCTAAAATTAGGTTAATATTAATACAGTATTAAAATTAAAGATTTTCTATCAGTAACACATAATTTAAAAAGTTGGAAATTTTACCTTTGCACATCGATAATTTTAATTTTCGGCAGATATGAACAAGGACTAATGTCTTTAATCGAATTCTTGCTTGCGTATAATTCTTCCAAACTTTGCAAGCCAAACATCCCATCGAAACTGGTCAATCCACATCGATTGACTCTGAGTACTTTTAGTGCTTTCAAACCACATCCTAAGTCTCGTAATGAAGACACTACGCTTCCGTCTAAAATCAATTCTCTCAGATGGGGAGTCAAGTTGCTTAGGTATTGTACACTCACATCCCTTGTTATAACTTTCAGTTTTACTTCAAGTACCTCACTGATGTCATCAGTACCAGTTGCACGTTGCTGCAAAAAAAGTTTATAAAAATTATACGTGTATGTGTTTCATGAATAAAAAGAAATTAAGTTTTGTTTATACTTACTATCAATTCTTTTAAAGTCGGTTCTTGAGGGATCTCTATAACTTCGTATAAAACTGATGACGGAGAGGGAGCTTCTGCATTTGTTTCGAATACGAACTCTAATGAGGCGACAGATAAATAATCAGTAGGTGATGGAATCGGAGGAGTCAAGTCCGAGTCTGGTGGTGACACTTCATAAGGGATTTCTTCTTGTATTGGCGGCATTTATGTGATTTGTTATCTTTTCAGGCAAATTTAACGTCAAAATTTGCCGTCGTCGTCATGGTTACTTGTTAAAATATTGACGACGATGTTAAGGTGGTATTGATTTATTCGAAATGACTATCTATTATACTATGTTCGTAAAATCGGAGGAGTAAATACATAAGTAAATACCGTTAGTTGGCCAATACTGATCGTATTATTTAGACGTTATAGTGTACTTAAGGTATCATTTGATGAGTAAATAATTCTACCCTAACTACGCCAATGAATTTTCGCGGAGTTCCATCGCATCAGAGTTCTGGAATCTGGAAAGAAACAAGCCCCAGAAACGAGCAACGGGTGAAGTATGAGTTGAAGTTGGATGGTCATGTATTAAATAAGTAACAAAAATACTGAATACTTATTTATTGTAACAATTATATACATATACAAGAATACAATTATTTGTTTAAAATATAGCAAATTTTCAATGCACGAGTGCAAATATGTATGTATGTACGTAACTAGTATAACACGTACACGTATGATGAACTTATCAACTAAGTTATTCAAAACATATATTGCACATGTTTTGAGCGTATTTTTTTTCTTATACGTATTATATTATACATAATATGTCCCTCACAACAAAACTTTAACATTATTGAATTATTCTCAACTTATGTATTTATGTAGTTATAAAAACTCCTATGTGATATCGATATCATTGATCAAGTATGAATTAACGTGAGAAAATAGTGTACTTCTTTTTTTTTAACATTTTTGACAGCGTAAAACGCTACCGCAAAATTTATATACACATACAGGGTGACTGGTACTTAAACGTACATATCAAAGGACATGGTCGTATAGCTCATTTACAATAGATTTAGCCAAATTTGCCTTATACAAAAGTCGATAGTTTTTGACATATTGATTTTTTTGTGTTTTCTTCAAAAT
This sequence comes from Lethrus apterus, assembly GCA_018397195.1. Taxonomy (NCBI): domain Eukaryota; kingdom Metazoa; phylum Arthropoda; class Insecta; order Coleoptera; family Geotrupidae; genus Lethrus; species Lethrus apterus. Next base: position 2,171 of record JAFFZR010022231.1, on the reverse strand, counting down.
TCACTACTTACTCTTACTCATATTTTAAATTAAAGAAAACAATAAATCTTTATTTCAATTTTTCAGTTTCTCTGGCTCAAAGATACATTAACACACATTATGTATCTAAAATTATGTCAAATACTTCAAAGAAATAAAAATAGAGGAGCTAAAACTTCCACTTGTGAAGACAAATTTGAAATAATCTGTACGTACCCAGGTATTTATTTCTAAATTTTCATAATACATTAAGCGTACAAATGGTTTTTAAAACATATCTGTTGCATTATCTTTCGAATGAGGTATAAATAACCACCAATAGCTTCGAAATCAATTAGTAACTTAAATTAAAGTTAGGCCCAGGTATTTACAGTTTTTGTAATGGGAGTTAAGTTAATTACTGACTTTTTATGGAATGTATCTTGTCCAAAATAAAGTTCAAACGTGTACTTGCGTCTAATTTTAATACCATACTATTTGATATAAAAGCTAATAATGGTGGTTACAGTTAAAGTTCAAAGGTGTACCTGCGCCTAACGTTAAACGCCCATATGGAGTTTCGAAAAAACACCCCTCGTCCATGTGGGCGTTTAGATGAGCTCCCTCCCCGCCTCACCCCCTCGTCAGCATGGTGCAGCTTTCCCCTCCACTTTTTTTACGCCCACGTGGGCGAGGGCGTTTTTTAACCTTGACGTTTAACGTTAGGCCCAGGTACACCTTTGAACTTTAACTGTAATCACCATTAGCTTTTATATCAATTAGTATGGTATTAAAATTAGACGCAAGTACACGTTTGAACTTTATTTTGGACAAGATACATTCCATAAAAAGTCAGTAATTAACTTAACTCCCATTACAAAAACCGTACATGAACAAAATATCCGCATATTCGGCGTTTGTAAACGTTGCCATCTTAAATGGTAAGATATTGTACACCAAGTAACACAGAAATAATAGTTAAAAGCAGAAAATCAAACAAAACATAAGTTTGCTGTGATATTCAAGTGAACAATTATGATTGGTGTCGAATAACCCTGTCTGTTTATACTTCGCAAGTTAGGCGCAGGTACCTACCTAACCTGCGCCTAACTTTAATATGTTACTAATTGATTTCGAAGCTATTAGTGGTTATTTATACCTCATTCGAAAGATAATACAACAAATATGTTTTAAAAACCATTTGTACGCTTAATGTATTATGAAAATTTAGAAATAAATACCTGGGTACAGATTATTTCAAATTTTTCTTCACAAGTGGAAGTTTTAGCTCCTCTATTTTTATTTCTTTGAAGTATTTTACATAATTTTAGATACATAATATCTGTTAATGTATCTTTGAGCTAGGGAAACTGAAAAATTGAAATAAAGATTTATTGTTTTCTTTAATTTAAAATATGAGTAAGAGTAAGTCGTGAATTTTAAAGAAAACACAAAAAAATCAATATCTCGAAAACTATCGACTTTTGTATAAAGCAAATTTGGCTAAATTTATTGTAAATGAGCTGTACTACAATGTCCTTTAATATGTACGTTTAAGTACCAATTACCCTGTATAGGTATGTTTTTGTATCTTATTGTTCAACACACATTTATACAAATATATCATTGTCTCTTCTTATTATTTAGATAACATACAATACTGATAGGGTTGATATTGTTTCAAGATTTCGTCTTTTTTAGTTCTGGATGTTAATTATTTCCTCTCGTATAGCACCGTTTATCCATTTATTGAACGTTACTTCATCACAATGAACTCTTCTTCTATTTGATAACATTTTGTATCTCACCTAGAACAAATATCAACAATAAATAACAATTTTCGAACTAACAAAATTTTTTTTTTACGAGACACCTGTATATTTAATTTGATAAAAAGTTAAATTTTATCATAGAATACTCTTCTAATAGTACAACCTTAAGATGAATGGTCAAATTTTAATATAAAATAAGTAAATGAGTGTCAAAGCAAACAGTTCGAAAATGCGACTGGCATCTTCCTCGCATCATGCTGATCGTATTTGAGAAGCAGGTACGTGACCCGTTGCATTCGATAATATTTTACGGTATATATTACTACAGCACAGAGATGAGAGCAAAATTTATTGTTGAAAACATTTGAAATGTGTCATTCATGTATAAATTTGACATTGGAATTTGTAAGTTGAAAACAAATTAGGTATAGGAAAACTTAC
>JAFFZR010022230.1:0-49507 GCA_018397195.1 Lethrus apterus | reverse complement strand
GCATTTTCTTCTAAAAATCACATTTAATGGTTATGTTACGTATGGATAAAATATGTCAACGCGGTGGCAGCACTTAATGTAGTGTAACTAGCGCACACTGGTGTCAATTCTCGGCGGCACATTCGAATGGGCGCAGGTACGGAGCGAGAACGTTTGCCCACTAAGAAAATTATAAAAATTTTAAAAAAATGTAATTCGAGATAGGACCGTCGTTTTTGCAGATTTGCGTTTAGGGTAAGGTCAACTATCACCAGTTAAAATATCAGTACTTATTTACGGAACAGCCTGTATTAAAATTTACTTGTTCGAGTAGGTAGATTATGAAATTTAAAACATATTATGTACCTTTATATAATGACCAACAATTGAAACATTTTTAAAATCCAAAGCAGCATCTATCTCGTCCATTACATATATAGGAGATGGTTTATAATAATGGAGAGCAAAAACAAGAGCAAGAGATGAAAGAGTTTTTTCACCACCAGATAAATTACAAATATGTTTCCACGACTTTTTAGGTGGTCTAACACTATAAAAGAATATTTTGTCATAAATTATAGCTTGAAAGTAAATTAAGTTCAAACATACTTAAACAGTATTCCCTCTGTAAACGGATCATAAGAATCCACCATTTCAAAATCAGCATCACCTCCCAAAGTAATCATTTGATACATTTCTTTTAATTTTAATTTTATTATGTTGTATCCAACCAGAAATTCTTGTTTACGTCTATTTCTTAAGGATTCAAACATCTCATGCATTTTGGTTCTCTTGATGGAGATTTGTTCCAGTTCACTTGCTCTTTCTACATATATAACTTGCTTATTTTGATATTCTTCGATGGCATTTAAATTTGGAGTTGTTATCTTTAAAGTTTCTTCATTTGCTTGAATTTTACGCTCAATGACTTGAATATTAATATCTTGTAATTCTTCATTTGTATAGATTTTTAGTTCTTCGATTGGTTGATCTGGGATTTGTTGTAACTTTAATCTTTCCATCTAAAAAGAACGAATTTAATTTTAAAATATTTATAAGTAGGTCAGTACCTTAGATTTCCAATTTTGAACATGCAGATACAAATCATTAATAGTTTTATTTATTGTTTTTAGTTGTTGATCCACTTCAATTTTGTCACCTTTTAATTTATTTTCTTGGTTTGTCAAATTTGATACGTCTTCTTTAATTCCTGAAACGCCACTTTGCATTAAAGAATTATTTGAAAGTAAATGAAAATCTTTACCTGCATATTCATTTTCTTTATCGCTTAATTGTGTTGTAATTTCATCAACGCATTTTAATAGTTCCCTTGCATCATTTTCTATTCCTTCAGATTCGGTTTTCATTGCAATCATGCTATTTTCTATTTCTGTAATACTTTGTTCCAATGTAGTTATTTTCTCGGTGGATTTTTTAAAATTTCTGCAAAAAAAAAATTAGTAAGATATATTAATTCCCAAACATAAGTTAATAATAAAATTATAGAAAATAATATATTTTTCATTGCTAATTATTGCGATTCTTTTTTAAACATTAAAATTAAAGAAAGTTAATTAATTAAAGTTGAATCAGTGATTGCTTTATCATGTCATACTAGTACAAAAGCACTAACCTTTCTGCTGTTTTTATCGACACTTTTAGGCGACTTATTTCAGATCTACATTTATCTATTATTTTGTTTACATCATTAAGATTCTCATTTATCATTGATGTTCTACTAGTAACCATATTATTAATTTCTTTTGAGATAGCATCAACTTGTTTTTGTAACACTGATGCATTTGCAGCAGCTTCTTCATATGCACGTTTTTCCTTTTCAACAATTGCAGTTAATTTTTTCACTTCAGTAGGATCTGCTTTTGTCGCCTTAGCCTTGGCGCTTTGTATTTTTACCTGTTTTGCCAAAGTTGGTTCTTGCTCAGTCAAGGACTAAAAATGTAATTTGTATTATGTTAAATATAATGAAAAAAGTAAATATTACTCTTAATTCAATGACAAATTTTTCTAGATTGATTTCCATATTTTGCAATTCAGGTTGCAAAGTGTTAATCTGGCCTTCTAGATTATCTTGTTTTCGACGCAATTCTTCAACTTGTTCCCCCATATGATCTAACTCTTTTACCATACTGTCTACATCTACTGGTGAAATGGTTGTTGTTTTTACTGATTGTCCCATACGTCCACGACTTACAAATTTACCACCACCGCTCATTGTACCTATGAAATAAACACACAGTTAACAATCCTTAAATTAAATAAATTTTTTTAATGAAAACCTGTAGTTTCAATAAGCTCCCCACGAAGTGTAACAACACGATATCTCCTGGCACCATAAGCTATTCTTGAAGCTTGATCTAAATTATTAGCTACAAGTGTATCTCTAAGTGCAAAATAAAAAGCTGGCCTAACTCGATTATCTTCAATTCTAATAAGATCAAATAATCGTGGGACATCTTCTGGCCTATAAAACAAAAATGCTATCTTAAAAAAAAGTACAATTAATTTTATCATAATTAAGAGCTTGAGTGCTCGACTTTTGCCGGAAAGATTTTTATTTTGTATGAGCAATGGTTGCTTGGCAATTAAACGAGACCAATTCGACGAAAAGAATTTCTCTTTTCCAAAGAAATTGGTCGAGTTTAAAAAAAAACTATGACGTAGCGACAAGAAAAGCACCATGAATCTTTTCACTATAGGATTGTTCTGATTGGTGCATGTGATCTTGGTTTTAAAATATCATTGGTCCACGTCATCATGTGGATAATTCTCTAAAATAATGATGGAAGACTTTACTTACGTTTGTATTGTAGAATTAGCATGTCTAGCTAGATGCTCCTGTTTTTCAAGAGCTATAAATGTTGCTCGGCCAACATCATGTTTTTTTAAGAATTCTATGCACCATTGAGCCGTATCAACAGTGTCTACGACAATATTATCCAATGGACCACAAGCAGTTGATACAGCAACATCATACTTTTCATCTATTGCACCTAAATCACCCTAGAAATGTTCACATGTCTCACACAATAAGCTCACATACATTCGTGTAAATTACCAATCTCCCAAAAAGGCCAGGACATTTTCCTTCCCTTTTTTGTTGCATTAAAGAATCCAAAACTCTGCCCCTTGAACGTGATGCTTGCATTGATGCTTTTGACTCTTCAACTGTTAATCTTTTCCTACGAATTTCAGCTATGAGTTTTTCTTCTTCAAGTTTCGCAATATTGAATTCCTCTCTTGCTTCTTTAAGTGATTTTTGTGTAAGCGGTATCTTTTTCTTCAGAGTAGCAATTTGTTGTGTACGTTCATTGATAGTTTTTTTTATATTTTCATATGTTTCCGTTAGATTATCCAATTTCTTTTGCTCATTTTCTTCGTTGCTAATGTATAATTTTAACTGTGTCTCTGCGAGTGTGTACTGCAAAAATACAAATAAATAATAATGCACAAAAATATTATTACATAACATACAGATGATTCGGCATTATTAACTATTTGTTTCAGTTCAATTAAGTCTGTTTGTATTCTTTCACGTTTTGCTTGCAATTCTTGAGAGTCATTTCTTATGGAAGCTAATGCATTAACTTTATCTTCTTCTAATTTTTCTTTTTTCTTAGTCATTTCTTCTTCTTGTGAAATATATTCTTCAATTGCCTGCATTTAAATTAATAAACAATGTTGTTGAAACTTTTAATATGTATTACCGTTCTTGCTTGTTGTGGAACATTTTCATAGTTAGATAATTTTTGCTTTTCTTCTGTTAATAGTGATTTACTTTTTTTACGAGTTTTATTCTGTCGTTGCATTTCGGCTTGTATTTCTAGGTCTCGTAGATTTGCTTTATCTATTGCTTCTTTTAATATGTCTTTTTGCTTCGTTAAATTTTCATATTTTCTATAATTTCAAATGTTCTTATCTATGTATTATACAGCATTTAATTTAAATTTAAAAAATTAAATGTTATTAATAATCAATTAAATAAAATTTTAAAAAATATTTAGATCTTTTACATATATAAATATCCACTTACTTTGTTTGTTCCTTTAAAATTTTAACTTTTTCAGTTTTTTCCAAATTCAATGCATCAAGTTTTTTAACAATTTCTGTTTGTTCCTTCTCAATCTCCACTTTATTTGTTTTGTTCTCTTTTATGTGTCCTTCTAAACCAATGCTAAAAGCAAATAATAAATAACGTTTCAATTTAGTAATTTACTTACATATTCTTTTGGCACAAAATATTCTTATTAATAGTAATGTCATTTTCGATCTTTAAAAATCCAACTGCTTCTTCCATTGGACCTCGAAGTGCACTTAAATCATCTTGAGCTATTTTAAGTCGATTCAATTTGTCAGACCTTAATTCGGTTAATATTTCAACTTTCTCATTTAATTTAGCAAGTGGTTCCTAAAATTCTCATAAACATTTATATATTTTGTTTGTACATCGTTGAAAATGACTTGCCTTGTATCGTGATGTTCCAATTATATCTTCTAAATATTCCAACATTCCAGTTTCATTTTCGTTGGCAGCTTTGGGTTTCATCATAGATATCTGTTCAACTTCTCCCTGAAAGTTAAATGAAATTAAAACCTATAAAGCAAATGTAAATAAATATACTTGCAAGATAAGGAACCTATTATGATCTAGGTCAACACCATGTTTTCTTAATAATAATGCGACTTCTTTAAAATGTACTTTACGTCCATTTAAACAATAATAAGACGAGTTATCTTTGTTTGCTGTACGAGACACAACAAATTCACTTCCTGGTACTACATCATAGTCATTACCTGGCTATAATAAACAATAAATACATAATTATTACAATGAGTACTTTAATAATTTAAATGTGTTACAAATGTATACCTTGTCAATAATAGTTGAAAAATGCACAGAAACTGTACAAGATTGTACATTTTGGTACTGTTCGGAATTATGTAGTAAAGCTGATAACTTCTTTGATCGTATTTTTGTGGCTCTATAACCAAATACAAACAACATGGAATCGATGACATTGCTTTTACCACTTCCATTAGGTCCCACAATTGCATTAAAACGCTAGAAAGAACAAATAGAACAATTAAAACCGCAATGTGATACTTACCTTATTAAATGGACCAATAGGCACATTATCGGCATAACTTTTAAACCAGTTGTTCACTATTTTCGTGATTATCAACCTTGGACCTGAATCAACTAGTGAACAAACAGCTGGAGCTGCTGGCGGGATATAAATATCATCAATTCTTAATCCCCCTTCTTCATCAGAATAATTTGCGTCATCATTATCTAGTTCTTCATCATCTGTATGTCTACGTTTGTTTGAACTCATGATTTCTGCCCAGATTAAAGTAATGTAACTACCTCATAAATGTGAGTTGAAACCTGCAAGGAATATTACATTTCATATTAAGGCTTAATGCTATGCTTGCTTAGCAGTTGAAAGCAACTTTGAATGAAACATAAACTTACGTACCAAATCGTATTCACCAAATGGATGTTTAATAATTATTACAATAAAGCTCTTTAATACAATTGTTTAACGTCCACAAACAAACGACCATTTAAATAAATTTGATTCTATTACCAACCTGCGATATAGCTATTTTTAATCTTATTCGTAAATATGACAAAAATACTTAAATAAACACCAGTTTGAATTTCTTGCGTTTAATAAAATGTTTGTTTATTAATATCACATATAAGTTAATGTTTTTTTCACATTAATACTATTAATTATTTCTAGGGAAATATATTGTGATCATATTTCACCAAGCTGCGTCAAGGACGGTGATTTTCTCCTGATTTTGTTTGTCGTGCGTCGTACGTAGGAGCGTGTAGCTTTTATAAAATACATATTTTATCGAATCATCACCAGATTAAAGGTCGGAAGTGTATTTGTGATAATAATTTAATATTTTATAGTACAATTTATTGCAGAAGAGCATCAAAATGTCTAGAAATAAAGGCAATGGAAATGGCGCTTTCGAAGATTTATCAAATGTTGAATTTGAGACGAGTGAAGATGTTGATGTTATTGATAAGTTTAAAAACATGAATCTCCGTGAAGAGTTGATGCGTGGAGTATTTGCATATGGTTGGTGGAAAGTAAGTTTCTAGGTCAGGAATCTTAACCTCAAATTTCTTTTCAGGGTTTGAAAAGCCATCCGCTATACAGCAGAGAGCAATTAAACCTATTATTAAGGGCAGAGATGTTATTGCACAGGCACAGTCTGGTACTGGTAAGACTGCAACGTTTTCCATTGCTATTTTACAATCATTGGACTTGACAATGAGGGAAACACAAGTTTTGTGCCTTTCTCCAACAAGAGAACTTGCCGTTCAAATTCAGAAGGTTATATTAGCATTAGGGGACTTCATGAACGTACAATGCCATGCTTGTATTGGTGGAACTAATTTGGGAGAAGATATTAGAAAATTGGATTATGGACAGCATGTCGTTAGTGGTACACCAGGAAGAGTTTATGGTAAATATTTCCATTATTATAACTGTAGTTAATTAATATTATTTATATTTAGATATGATCAGAAGACGTGCCTTAAGAACAAGAGCAGTTAAAATGTTAGTACTTGACGAAGCAGATGAAATGTTGAATAAAGGATTCAAAGAACAAATTTATGATGTTTACCGATTTTTGCCTCCATCTACACAAGTTGTTCTTATCTCTGCTACATTGCCCCATGAAATTTTGGAAATAACTTCAAAATTTATGACAGATCCCATTAGGATTCTTGTAAAACGGTTAGTTAATTTTCATTTCCTTGTGTAAATTTTAGTTCTATATATTTTTAGTGATGAATTGACATTGGAAGGAATCAAACAATTCTTTGTTGCTGTCGAACGTGAAGAATGGAAGTTTGATACTCTCTGTGATCTATATGATACACTGACTATTACTCAGGCAGTAATTTTTTGCAATACAAAACGTAAAGTCGACTGGCTTACTGAAAAAATGCGTGAGGCTAACTTTACAGTTAGTTCCATGCATGGTGACATGCCTCAAAAAGAACGTGATAACATTATGAAAGAATTTCGCTCTGGCCAGAGTAGAGTCCTTATCACTACAGATGTTTGGGCTCGTGGTATTGATGTACAGCAAGTCAGTTTGGTTATTAATTATGATTTGCCAAACAACCGTGAATTATACATACATCGTATTGGACGTTCTGGTCGATTTGGAAGAAAAGGTGTGGCAATTAATTTTGTAAAGTCAGATGATATTCGAATTTTAAGAGACATAGAACAGTACTATTCCACACAAATAGATGAGATGCCCATGAACGTTGCAGATCTTATTTAGACCAGGTTTTAAGAGGTTTTCTATAAAGTTATTAATATGTGGTTTTTTAAACTTTCAAAGAATTGTATTATTAATTATATTTATTTTATATGAATAAAAATTATCATTTCAAACATACTGTTACATTTATTAAAATACAACCACAAATCAATCCATTTAGAACTTGAATTCTTTATATTTCTTTGTTTGTTTAGTTTCCAAGTTCTGCTGTCGCTTCCGCTTACTCTGAAAACATATTTAATCAATAAATTATCACATGGATAGTAAAAATTATAAAATTAATAAAAAACTAACTTTTTGTTTGGCAACATGTTCCGCTAGCATATCGCTAAGATCTTCTTTTTGTAACTGAGATTGGTTTTCTCGCATCTGTTGCTCATAACGCACAGCCATTGCATCACTATCCATATCTAATTCAGATGGATCAAGTGCTAATTCCACCATTCCTTCCCGTTCAGGTTGTGACTGATTAACACCTCTTCTAGCTGAAATGACTGATGGAGGTGGAGCTCCTACACCTGTCATATCGTATACATGTGAACTAGCCAGCATGGCACCTCCAATTCGTTCATTACGTTTCTCGGGAATCACATGGTAAAGAACTGGAGTTTCACTACTAAACAGATTACAAGAAAATAAAAACAATTCGGTAATACATTACATACCCTTCCATTTCTGCTTCAATTTTTTTCTTTCTCAATTCAATTGTTTCTGGTGTTTCCATACCAGCTGGAATACTTGTTAATCCACTTGGTGTCACTAAACCTTCTGCAGGTGTCACCAAGCCTGTTTCATCTACTTGTTGCTTATCTTTGTCTTCTTCTTCCTCCTCCTCTTCACTTTCTTCTTCAGACTCTGATTCCAATTCACCCCACAGTGTACGATCTACAGTTGCGTCTTCTGCAATATCCTAACAAAGAACAAAAATTATACAATTCAAAAAAATTATTATACATACATCTGAATTAACGACATTAGTTCCAAACACATCGCCGTATAGTGGCTTTCCATTCTCGTCGACAGGTGGTTTGCCCCATCCACCAGCATGATAACCAAAGGAACAGCCATCTGGAATGGGTGCATTTAAACCTGGAATTTTTAAATTGGGGTAACTAGGAGGAGGTCCATATCGTTGCATGGCAATTAACCATGGTGGAGGAACTTTATTTGCATTAGGTCCAACAGGCATTCCCAAAGCTGTCCGCAGTTCTTCAGAAAGATCTCCAGGTTTCTTCTCTTTCAAACGCGTTTCAAATTCTTTTCCTTCATAATACAGGTCGCCATGTATAGTCATTTTTGGTTTTGTCTGCCATCTGTAAAAAATTATTCAAATAAAATTGCTCTTCTTGAACTAAGTACAAACTCACTTGAAGAATGCATCATGCAATTTTTGATAGTCAATATCAATTTTCCCAAGTTTTGGTCTAGCTCTTTCTCTCATTTTAGCTTTTAGGGTTTTTGATTCGTCCTTATCTTGGAGTGAAGCACGCATTTCCATTATACCAGTCCGTTTGATAAAATCAGGTAAGTTGAATGGTGGCTTTTCTATACCCCTTTTCCCTTGCAAGTACTTTCTTTTGAAACACCAATGCCTTGGTACTTGTACTGTATTTCTATGTGCCTTGAGTTGTACGAGCAATCTAGGATCCCTTGCAGTTACATCATGCATTTCAACTACATCTGGTCTATTCACCAACTGTTTTAATTCTGCCACACTGAGTCTTGTCAATTTTTTTAACTTTCTTTTTGACATTTTGCTCTTATCTTCTAGTTTTTTCTAAATAGATAACAAAATATAAAGTTAAATTATTTAAAAATATAAAGTTTAACATCGTAATATAAATTTGGTGTCGTATTGTTAATGAAAATATATACTTACATCATCACCATCTTCCATGTCTTCATTGAATTGATCACCAAGAGTTAGAATAGGAGTCTTGCTTGATAATGAAGTAGGCATTGCTAACATGGGTGGTGGTATATTAGGTGTTGGATCAGAAATTTTAAATGCTTCGAAAATATGAAAAAACTGACGATACTGTGGTGCTAGTTCATGTAAACCCAATGACTCTTGAATGTACCTATGAAATAGATAAAAACAAGATAAATGAAATACGTATAATATTAATTATGTACTTACTCTACTTCAACATCAGTTGCCAGTTCACCATTTTGGTTTTTGTTTTTTTCATTTTCTTTTTCCAATTCATTTTTCCTTTTATTCTTCTTCCTTTTCTTTTTACGTTTATTTTTACTAATTTTTAAATTTTCTCTATTAACTTCTTTGTTACCCGTTTCACGATCACGTGCGGCTTTCTACGAAAAATATAATTTATTGCACACACAAGTTAATCATGTAACTTACAACCTTTTCATCCTTTTCCCAAGAAGTTTCCTTTTGTAATCCAGTTTGATTTTCATCATGATTCCCAGATTCCTCCGTACCTAGCTCCAATGCTCTTTGATTTTTTAATGCAAGTACATCTTCCAAAACCTGAGGCAAAACTACTTCAGAATTTCCACCTTCTACCAACTGTTCGGGAGGATCGACCTTAAGGGATAATAAAGATGGAAGTTGTTTCTCGTTTAGTTGTTGAAGTTGAGTTGGTAATGCTTGAGGATCATCTTAAACAAATCCAATTCAATATTTTATTTAACTGTTAAAGATCACTAACCTGTAGGATAATCATCAGTTGACCATCCTTGAGTACCTGGCGGACCAAAATTTGGTGGAGGTACCATTACATCAAGAGGTTGTGTAGATATAATTTGCTGATCTGTTTGTTCCTGTTCCATTTCATGCATAGCTGCTTGTTGCAGATGTAACAATTCTTCATGTTGATCCATGTTTTAAGGTTAGACTACAATATTCCCGAAAAACATCTAAAATTTATGCTTCCAAAGCTTCTTGAAAGCCACCAACATATAAGTTGGTCACAATGTGATAAGACTGATAAATGATTTGTTTTAGAGTATTTCGTATTTACAACTTTTAAGTCGCGATTTATTTATTTTAAAGTAAATCTTATTGAATTAATTAGCACAACGGCAGTATTTTTGGCAAAAAAGAAACCTATAATTAGTTTTTTTTTACATAGTTTATCGCAAGGAATAACTACGTACTCGAAACAAAAGCCGGATGTACACCACACAAAGTTTACAAATTTTGTTACTTATTTATAATTTTATTGCTTTTTAAATATTTGTAAACATAACAAATTTTTAAATTTCATTCTACAATCATTAATTTTCAACAGCTTTTTATATTTGCGTAGATGTACTTTTTTACACCTTTGCTTTCCTTAATTTTATACAGTGTGATCGACAAAAAAAATAATCAAAGTAAGCCATGAACAGAAATCTGCACGTCTTTAAACCACTATTTATTTCTTAATGTCAAATTGACGTTTGTCAAAAATGTTCAGCTACTTCAATAGGAAAGTGCTCCTGCAATTCTTCATAACAGACGTTGCCAGAATATTGCCATTCACCGATTCTAAAAAAAAATTTGGATTGTTCGGACAACAGAGAAACGTCAATTTGACTAAGAAATAAATAGTGGTTTAAGTACAGACATGCCGATTTTTGTTTATGGCTTACTTTGACTATTTTTTTTTTCGATCATACTGTAATTTCACATGGTAACAAAGCAAAATAACGCGATTTCAGTCAACTCCTTAGATAAGATTTCGTATAGTAATTATGAGACTAATATATATCATACTCATTAGAAATTATTTATTTGTTCAGAAATTTTTGTTTTACGTTACTGTGTTTACATCATGTTTTGATTTGTTATATAATTTGGTAAAGGCCTCCATAGACGGAGCGATTTATAGTCCGATGGTCCGATGTGGGTCCGATTTCCAAATCTAACGACTAATCTGACGTGGTATTTCTAATCGAATGATCAAATGAAGGTCGATCTGAATAATCAGATAAATCTGATAATAAATCGCTTCGTCTATGAAGGCCTTTATTAAAGCTATACATTGCACAATATTGCTATTGCTAAAGCAAAAAATCTGGTAGCCTCCAGCAGCAAAGCTTGAATCTGTTTGTTGAAATTCAATTATGGAAGATTATGAATGTACAGAAAAATGTAGAAGTGAACTTCATGGTGATTTAATATGTGCTGCATTGACAAAAAGGGATGTTTCTGATGAAGAATTGTGTTCTTATTTAAGTCGAGTGTGTTGTTGTTGTGAATCAGTTCGCGATAGTTGTGGAAGGACTGCATTACATGTGGCAGCTTCAGTAGGCAGAGCAAATATTGTTAAATGGTTAATTAAAAGGAAGCAAATAAACATAAATGCTAGAGACAAGGAATCTGGATATACAGCTTTGCATAGAAGTATTTTTTATGGGAAAATCAATGTAGCAGTTGCATTATTGGAAGCAGGTACAAAAGTTAAAACATATTTACCTACTATGTAAAATATGCATATTTCAGGTTCAAATAATGTGTATGATTTTGACAATTTATCATGTTTGGATCATGCAATGAAAAATAATTACAATCTAGAATTTCCTAGAAATTCCAGTGGTGAAGTCTATATTTGTGGTTCAAATACCAATTATGTTTTTGGTATGCAGCAATCTCGACTTACGCCAGAGATATGGGATACTTTTCATAAGAAATATCGATATGAAAGTATAAAACAAATATGCCTAGACAAATTTCATTGTGTTATGGTATCAAATAATGGCCATGTATATTCCTGTGGCCATGGACAAGGTGGTAGATTAAGTTTAGGTTCGGAAGTAACAGTTTTAGATCCTTTAGAAATTACATTTTCTGACAATCAACAAATATTGTATTATCATTGTATTTGTGCAAGTATTTCCAGAGATCATAGTATTTTTCTGACTAAAGGAGATGACATGAATTATGTAGGTGCTAAAAATTATGCTTCATGAAATATTGTTTTTGTTCTAATTTGAAGGTATGGACATGTGGGTTAAATACTTATCACATATTGGGTATAAATCCGCCGCCACAAAAGTTGTTGACTCCAAAACGTTTGCGAAATTTTGAGCATCAGATTGAAGGCGTATGTGCAGCTCGATATCATTCTGTTGTATGGGGACCAAATGCTTTATACTCCTGGGGTTTGCATGGGGGACAATTAGGACATGACAAATCCAACCAAAAGTTTATAATTAAACCTAAATTGGTATCTTGTATGTTTCAAATGAAATCCACTATTGTTGAAGTATCAACAAGCACTGGTGCCACAGTTGTAGCTACATCAATAGGAGACATTTATGTTTTACATGAATATCAATGTAGAAAGATAACATCTAGGTACACCATAGCATTTCCATCCTGAAAATTTAATGTACAATTTAAATGATTATAGACACAAACTTTTAAATTTGTCAGTTGTTGGTGGACGGTTGGATACTTCCTTAGATTCAACTTTAGTACCGGATAAAAACTGTGAATTGAAGATTCTTGTTTTGACAAATGATGGAAGAATGTTACTATGGAAGGAGTCAGATCCTCATTTAACGAGATGTTTGTTATCATTAAATAGAGAGGTAATAGTTACCCAAGCTGTAATGAATCTCAACGAGATATTATTCATTAGTAAGGAAGGTGAAGCATTTCGTGGCACTATTAAAAATAAAAAGAAAAAATCCAGTGAAGATGGAGAGGGACCAGTTTTACGAAGTATGTTTCATCAATTTTTAGATAAGGATGAATGCCACTTTGTAAAAGTGACAAAATTACAGAAAATTCACCGTGCTGTTTTAATTGAGACAGATTCCAAAGGAGAAAATATTGCTATTATACAGGTACATATATAATTATAATTTTTTTAATGGTTTAATATACTTATAATTACTTTATCATGTATTTATTAACAGGTTAATCCAAGAATTGCACTTGAAAATTTATCATCCATAACACCTGGAAATTTCACATCTCAACTAAAAGCACTTTTGGACTATGCTGATATAGACGACTTTGTCCATGACGTTATTTTTGTTGTTGGTATTAAAAAATTTGCGGCTCATCGTTACATTATTGCTTCATGTAGTGACATATTAATGAAAATGATGTCGAACAACAACACAATACGAATTGAAAATGTGCATCCGGATATTTTTGAAGAACTTTTACTTTGGATTTACACTGGTAAATGTAATTTATCTGAAATAGGGCATTGTCCCAAAAATCTGTTAGCTTTTAACAAACGGGTATGCAAAGATGAAAATTTAAACGATAGAAAAATGACATCAACATCTAAAAATATTACAAACGAAACTAATTGCAAAAATGCAATTCGTTTGTTGCAAGAATTGGCTAAACGGTTTGAAATAATTGAGTTGGAAAAACGTTTGTCCAAATTGACGATTAAGGATGATAATATACAGTTTTATAAAAATGAACAAGATAAATTCGGAGGTGCAGAAAAAAAGACATATGATCGTTTCCAGCACAAAAACTTTTATGATTTTGAACTCATAAGTAAAACAGGACAAATTGTTAAAGCACATAAATGCATTTTGGTAGCAAGAGTAGATTTTTTTGAAAAATTATATTCAAATAGATGGAACATGGTGAGTATTAGTAATATCAATACATTATTTTAAACAAAAGTTGCTTTTATTGTTTAGCAGCCAAAGTTGTACTAATAAAATATACTAAAAGATGTACTTTATTGCAGAAAATCCCAAAAGCAGAAATGACATTTCCTTATTCTGAAATAATATTAGAACTTTTTTTGGAATATTTGTATACTGATGAATTAATCTGTGCACAAACATTGGATTTGGAAACTCTTATCAGTTTATTAATATTAAGTGATCAATATTTTGTGATTAGACTAAAAGAAATATGCGAGGTAACATTGTGTCATTTGGTATCTTTAAAAAATGCGGTACAGTTACTTGCTCTGGCTGATGTATATACATCTACCAAGTTAAAATTCTATGTAATGGAATTTATTTGTTTAAATTTAGCAGCATTTTTGGAATCGAAAATGTTAGAAAATCTGAGTGCTGAACTACTCGATGAGTTAACACATCATTACCAACAAACAAATAAAATGATGCAGAGTAGAAATATAACACCCTATTCTACAGCACCAACAGATGAAGCCATACTAGATATAAGTAAATTATACCCCATTTCATTTGAATTCGATTTAAATGAAAGTTTTATCACTCAAACCAAAACTACAACACAATCAGCAAAGAAAAGATTAAGGTCTCACAAAATCATCTCTCCTGAAAATGTAAAAAGTGACTATGATCATACACCTGAAAAGACAGAAATATTGAACTCGGCAATAGAAGAAAATGAAAATCTATTTACTAACACAAAAATACCCTCAAGAATTAAAGCAATTAATGATGCACAAGCTAAAATTAAAAGTGAGGAAGAAAACTTTTCTTACACTAAACTTAATACTATGAGTTTACATGGTAGTTTTTGTGATGACTTTCCTTTGCTCAATGAACATGTTGGGATGGGTAAATCTCCAAATAAACATGATAAAATTGATTGGCACAAATTGCCAAAACTATCTCAAAAACAAAGAAGAAGATTGTTTTCTGATGACAATGGTAAAGAAGCAACAAATTCTACTTTATCGGGTAATAGGTGTACTTGTTTCTATTAATTCTGGAATTTAACAGAAAAATTATAGAAAGCCCAAAAAATCCTTGGAAAGTAATAGAAATGGTCACACCTACATCTCTAGAAATGCAAACAATCAGTAATATTATAACAGAAGAAAAGAAACAAAAAGAAAATTTTTACAAAATGATAACGAAACCACTAATATATACACAGGTATTGGATACATGGTTTTGAAAATTTGTTAACAATATGGGTTTTAGATCGAAGATAAAGCAATTGAAGATCTGCACAGATTTTATAATTCCATCGATGCCATAGAAGAAGTAATAACAGCCCAAAGAGTTTATACAAAAACAGTATGTGCCCCAACATGGGTGCAAAAAACAAAATAATTTGTATTTAATTTCGTTGTGATTACTGAAAATATTTTACTCATTTGTAATTGTTATGATTAATAATTTGTATTTAATTTCGTTGTGATTACTGAAAATATTTTACTCATTTGTAATTGTTATGATTTTTTGCCATGTAAAACTATAACAAAAATATTTGTTTTTACAATTAATATATAAAATACATTTCTTTACCCTAAAAAATGCACCATTCAAACAATAAAACCTCTTCTTAGTTTTTGTAATTGAATAAAAGAAAAATAACTGCCATAGACAATATTTTAACTTTGCTTATAATAATGAAGTAACAACTACCAATTTATTTCTTTATTATGTAAAAAATACATCAGTCACTATCATCACTCGTGTTGCTATCATCCAAATTATCAGTTATCCCTCTTTCTTCAAGATACTTTGAATATTGTTCTGGTATTGATTTAAATCGTTTAATTTTAGCCCTCAGCTGCTTCCATGTTTCTTGGTTGTAGTTACGCCTGTCTCTAGCCATTGCTTTGTAATCTCGCCCATAAGTGACCATAAGGTATGTGATCCACTCCACTTGTGAGTTTGGTAAACGAAATAATTTTGCCCTTGGAGCTTTTGCTTCCTTCTCCAAATCCTTAGCCACATGTATCTTTTCACGGTGTGTATCTTCTTTTATAGTTTCTTCTGTAGAAATACCTTGATTTACCATTATCATTGCCTTTACTTTCTTTTTATTTGAAGGTATTTTGATTGTTTCATTTGGATCGTAAGATAAACCCATTTCGTTTAAATTAGTTTTTACAGATTTATGTTTATCCCATGCTTGTTTTACTTGTGTGCTGATAAAAAAATCGTTTAACTTCTTATAAAACCTAACCTCAAATTCTTACCATGCTATATTTCCAACGCTGAACATTTTATTTCGCATTCTTTTCCTGTTAACATTGTATCTGAAGCGCTTCTTCTTTCTTTGTTTGCGTAATTTAGTCATATTCTATTATTTTCAGTTTAAAAATCACTTAAAACATCACGCACTTATAGTTAATTATAACCTTACTATCAGTTACATTTTTAACTATATACATTGGCGTAACATGCAAAACATTGTTGATTTTTACGAATGTATTGTGGTATTAGTTCTCTATCGGGATTTAATATGCATCTTCCGTAATTTTAGAATGATATTTGAGATAAAGAGAATATTGTGTTTATACTTAAAACCAAAGTATATAAAAGAAATAATTTATATAATTTTTTTTGTACCATATCTTCTTCTACGCCACTGATCATTTTACCGCCAGCTGAATGGTAATATAGCATTGTGACCAACAATAAAAGTTAATAGATCTAGGGTACATAATAAATTTACGACTTATTTATTTATAAAATAAAAGATGACTCCAATATAAGATTTTATAATAAATTACACAGCTTATAAAAGAGCTTAATTCATAAATGCAAATCTGAAAGCCAATGGAAGTATTTTATAGCTGGTAACAATATTCTGGTCGCCATATTGTTTACTTTATTATTGATGTTATTTTGGCGGTTAGTTGGTTGATTTGTCTACAAGTAAATATTATTCTAATAAATAATTTGAAATGTCGAGACCACGATTAAAACACATCGAAGTAGAAAACTTCAAATCATATAAAGGCAGACGTGTTATTGGTCCGTTGAAACCTTTTAATGCAGTAATAGGACCCAATGGATCTGGTTTGTAATGTGTTTGATACATATTATTGTTATTATGTATGCATTTTAGGTAAGTCGAATTTTATGGATGCTATCTCTTTTGTAATGGGGGAGAAAACGGCAAGTTTAAGAGTAAAACGACTTAGTGAGCTAATACACGGAGCAGCTATAAGTAAACCTGTTTCTCGAAGGTAAACGTTCTATGAATTACTGATAGATTATTTATTTCTTTATGTTTAGTGCATCTGTGGCTGCATGTTTTATTCTTGATGACAATGAAGAAAAAGAAGTAATATTTCAACGATCAGTGCAAGGTTCATCTTCTGAGTATAGGATTAATGGCACTGTAAGTCTACTTTAATTTATTAGTCAATATACATTGATATGTTTGTTCTTATAGACTGTGTCCTTCAGAACATTTTTAATCAAATGTGTTAGAAATGTTTAAGCGGACACATAGATTAAGTACTCTTTCAACTACGAAAATGTACTTGTAGAGTTACATATTTTACTTTTATGTATAATTTATTGTTTTGTTTAATGCTGTAGGTGGTGTCAAATCAAGAGTACACGTCTGAGTTGGAAAAGTTAGGTATAAACGTCAAAGCAAAAAACTTTTTGGTGTTTCAAGGTGCTGTTGAGTCTATAGCTATGAAAAATCCCAAGGAAATGACATCCTTATTTGAAGAAATTAGTGGGTAAGCTAAATCCATCAATTATAATTTAAGCCCTTTCAGATTAGTGTTAAAAAAATATGCTTGTTTTATGTTGCAATCAGGTTATGTACATTTTATTTATTATAAAAGAATATTTAAGATCTGGAGGTTTAAAAGATGAATATGATAGATTAAAGCAACAGATGCAGAAGGCTCAAGAGGAGATTAATTTTGCATACCAGAGAAAAAAAGGAATTAACGCTGAACGTAAAGAAGCCCGACTTGAAAAAGAAGAGGCTGATAAATATGCCAGACTAAAAGATGACTTGGTATATATTAACAATTATTACTTGTATATATTACACTTATATTCAACATTAATTATATTTGATTTAAAATTTTTAGAATGATAAACTGGTTGAACATCAACTGTTTAGATTATTTCATAATGAACGTGATATGAAAAACTTGGAAGGTGAACTTAAATCAAAACACAGAGAAGTAGAAAAAATTGAGTCGAAAAAGGAGAGGGCCGAAGATGCACTGAAGGAGAAGAAAAAAGAACAAGGAAAATTTAGTAGAGAATTGGCAAAAATTGAGCAGGACATACGTGAAGTTGTAAGTGTCGCATAAGAATATTAAACTTGTTTATATCTATTGCTATTATATGAAATTTACATTTATAAACAGGAAGTAGAAATATCAAAAAAGAAACCACAATTTATTAAAGCAAAAGAACGTGTCTCCCATATGCAAAAGAAAGTTGATGGTGCCATTAAAACGTTGGAGCAAGCAAGAAAAGCAAATGAAGCACATATGAACGATATAAAGAAGTTAGAAGAGGAATTGGCCGAAGTTGAACAAGCTAAAGAAAATTATGAGGCAACCATTGCTGGTGAGTCGCAAAGTCAGGGACGAGATGTACATTTGGAAGATGAACAGGTGAAAGAGTATCATCGATTAAAAGAAGAAGCTGCAAAAAGATCTGCTAGATATATGCAAGAATTAGATTCTGTAAATAGAGAACAAAAAGCAGATCAAGATCGCTTGGATAACGTTTCTCGTTTACGTACTGAAGCTGAAAATAAACATAGCCAAAAAGAACACGAAAAAGAAGAAATGCAAAAAAGAATTGAAAAGTTATGTGAACACATAAGGTAAGTTATTTAAATATATACAGGACAGAAATTATTATTTTCATGGTTAATTTTTGTAGGACAAGTGAACAAGCTTTGTTAGATCAACGTCAATTAAGAGATGATTTACAAAGTGATGTAGGTTCTTCCAAGGATCGTGTTCATCAAATACAAAAATCCTTAGATGATGTTCTTGAACAATTGGGTGATGCTCGTATTGATAAACATGAAGATGCTCGCAGGAAGAAAAAGCAGGAAATTGTAGAACGTTTCAAAAGTAATTATCCTGGAGTTGTAAGTAATAAAGCATGTTATTGATAAATATTTATATTTAATTTTATAGTATGATAGAATGATTAACATGTGTCAACCTACCCATAAACGATACAATGTAGCCATTACAAAAGTTCTGGGTAAATTCATGGAAGCAATTGTTGTGGATACTGAACATACAGCTCGTCAATGCATTAAATATCTCAAAGAGCAAATGCTGGAACCTGAAACATTTCTACCGGTTGATTATTTACAATTAAAACCAGTGAAAGAACGGTTAAGGAACATTACTGAACCAAAAGGTGTAAGGCTGTTATATGACATTTTACAATTTGAACCACAAGCTATTGCAAATGCTGTTATGTTTGCTACCAATAATGCTTTGGTATGTGAAACTCCAGACGATGCCATGAAAGTAGCTTATGAACTTGGAGGATCAAGATATGATGTCTGTATTTTTATAATCAATCAAAATGCTTAATATAGTTTATTTTTACAGGCTGTTGCTTTAGATGGTACTTACTACCAAAAATCTGGCATAATTTCTGGTGGTAGTTTGGATTTGGCTCGAAAAGCCAAACGTTGGGATGAAAAACAAATGTCTCAGCTAAAAGCACAGAAAGTATGTATTTATAATTTTTTTATTTATTTCTTACACTAATCTAATATTAAAGGAAAAACTCACTGAAGAATTAAGGGATGCAATGAAAAAGTCTAGAAAAGAATCTGAGCTTAATACTGTTGATTCACAAATCAGAGGACTGGAAACGAGATTAAAATATGCAAAAACTGATAAAGAGAGCACAGTAAGTTAAAGTAAGGTTTATGCATTGAATAAATTTATTTTTGATTTCAGACAAAACAGATTAAAGAAGTTGAAGCTGAACTTGTGAGACTTTCACATGAAATGACGCAATATGGTGTAAGTTTGCATTTGTTATTTAAATATCTATTACATATTGATTTTTTTTTAGCCGAATATTGCTGAAATTGAAAAAACCATGCAAATTCGTGAACAACAGATAGAAGAAATAAAGTTGAAAATGAATAATCTTGAGGATGTGGTTTTTAAAGGTTTTTGCCAAGAAATTGAAGTAAAGAATATTAGACAATATGAAGATAGAGAATTGCGTGCTCAGGAAGAACGTAAACAAAAACGTCTGGAGTTTCAGAAACAAATCAATAGAATTTCAAGTAATTTAGAATTTGAACGTAGCAGGGACACTCAGAGTAAGTTCGACTTCAGACCAGTTCCATATATTTTCGTTCAAAAAGCCCCTCCATCTCTTCCTTGGTCTTCCCTTCCTTCTTTTTCCTACTGGTTTTCTGCTTAGAACCAACATTGGCAATCTCTCTCTACTCAATCTTTCTACATGTTCCAGCCATAAACAAGATCTAATTATCACCTTGTTCTTAAAAATGATATATCCATTGGATTTTTAAAATTTTAGATTCTTGGTTGGGTAGAATATCAGGAAAAGAGGCACAAAATTGCATCTTAAAGGCCTTTTATTTTAGATCAGATCAATTTTTTGAATTGACTTGAATTGTATTTAACATAACATTAGTTAAGTGCAAATTATATTTTCGATTATTTTTTGCTAGCACTGTGATCCCAATACAAGACGTCACGCAATCATATGTGATTCAATTTCCTATTCACTTAAGCTCATTTTAATTATCATTTTAGATAATGTTAGTAGATGGGAACGTACAGTTAATGATGAAGAAGAAAGATTTGAATCCTGTAAGAAACAAGAACAGAAACAAAAAGATGAAATTGACAAGGACCTTCGACAAGTTGATAAGTTTAAAGCTGAACGTTTAACGAAGAAACACGAATGTGATAAGTTAGAGGAGGACGTTGGCAAGGCACGACGTGAAGTTGGTTCTATCGCTAAAGATGTTCAAGCCGCCCAGAAGCAAGTTGTTTCGCTAGAGGGTAAAATTGAGAGCAAAAAAAGCGATAGACATGCAATATTAATGCAGTGTAAGGTAAAATATTACGAAAATTTATTTGCAACATTTGCAATATTTACTATTGTTTTAGATGGATGACATTGCAATTCCTATGTTGGTGGGTAACATGGAGGACATTGTCCAATCTGATCCTTCAAATGCATCCTCGGGGGATGTTAGTAGTACATTTCAACAATATGAAAGAGAGGCAAGGTAAGAATACATTTTTCTGTTTGAATTTCATAATAAAAGTAATACATACTTGGTTTCACTTTCTAGAATTCAAATCGACTACAGTATGTTATCTGATCACCTAAAAGATTTGGAGGAGAAGGATGATATTAAGAAAACGGCTGATAAATTGTTACATTCAATTAAAACCTTACAAGATACCCTTACAAAGATTCAAGCACCAAATATGAGAGTAAGTGGATTTAAATATATTTTTATATTTCTAATTTTATATATTTAGGCTCTGCAAAAATTGGAATTAGCTCAAGGAAAATTACAATCTACAAATGAAGAATTTGAATCATTGCGTAAACAGAATAAGAAAGCAAAATCGGCATTTGAACGAGTCAAACAACAACGTTATGATCGTTTTAATAAATGTTTTGATCATGTATCAAACGAAATTGATACCATTTATAAATCATTGGCTCAAAATCAGTCTGCTCAGGCATTTCTGGGTGCTGAAAATCCTGAGGAACCTTATTTAGATGGTATCAATTATAACTGTGTTGCACCAGGTAAAAGATTTCAACCTATGTCTAACTTATCTGGTGGTGAAAAAACTGTAGCTGCTTTGGCTCTGTTGTTTGCCATACACAGTTATCAACCAGCTCCTTTCTTTGTGCTTGATGAAGTTGATGCTGCACTTGATAATACAAATATAGGGAAAGTAGCCAAGTATATTACACAGAAAACAGAATCCTTGCAGACCATTGTTATATCTCTAAAGGAGGAGTTTTATTCTCATGCAGATGCAGTTATTGGCATATCTCCAGCAGTAAGTAGCTATTATCAGCTCTTATGTTTGTAAATATTGTTTGATACAAATTTATATTTCAGCCTGCCGAATGCCTTGTGAGCCAAGTTTTAACATTTGACCTTACTGCATATCCATATTAGTTTCAATTATTAAATTTATAAACTTAATAAAATGTTTTAGTTTTTTAGTGTTAGTTCCCAATGTTTATAACATTTTTAATACACTAATTTTCATATGAAACTTTACACCTTACAAGTGAAAAAATGTATTTGTAATCTAAGTATTTGAACTTGACTGTAAATGATAAAAAAAATACAAAAGTTTATTTTTCAGTATATTCATAAATTTACCTTTGTATGCATATAATTTAGTATTTCTTTTTCATCACTTTCATGAACATAACCATATCTAAAAACAATAAAGTAAAATGATGCAGATTAATATTGAAAATATTACTTATAAAAACGACCAGTACAATCAAAAGCATTATCCACATCCAACATTTCCATACTTTTTTTGAATGTTCAGTTAGTTTTTCAGATTCACCTTTCAGCTTAGAAAAATTCTGTTCTGTAAGGTGCGTGGATCTATTTACAACCTATAAAAAATGCATCTTAATTTGATAAAGAAAATGTACTTGCAAACCTCTGTGTCTTTTTTGATAATTTTGTTGGCTAAAGTACTTTGTTCTTTTAAACTTTTCGTGAAAGACAACATTTCTTCTGCAATTTTTTCTTGCACATTTTGTTGATGCTGCAACAATTCGTCCAGGTCTCCTGTGCCATCATTTTGTGGAATGTTCCTTTTCCTAATTTCTTATAAATATGCACATTATTGTCAAAGAAAAAAAAAGTTGTTGCATCCAATAGATATGGATGCATACAATGCATTATATTACAGAAGTCAATATGTTAACGTTTAAAATTATTAAAAGTTTTGACGCAGTAAGAAATTGTAATAAGTGCAAGTTAGAGTAAATGTTTTTCAGTACTTTAATCTCAAACAAACAAGCCTTTAAACAGAGTGTATAAAAACTCATAATTGTTTACAAAAACTTGTATACAATTTCTATCAAAAATGTTAAGAATTTTCAATTTTTAATAAAAATTTACCCAAAAGCTCCTCCCTTGGCGTCATTTTTTTTGTATCTCCAGCAGCCATTTCAACATCGATTAGTATTCCTAACTGCAATTTTAAATTTGTGATACGTTTTGTGTAATCTGGAATACATTCACCTGAACTAGAAAAAAATATACAATGAATTATAAAAAGTTTAATTACTACTTAAGAAAATGATGATTTTGGAAAATTGCTAAGTCAATGTCGCATTAGAATTAAACCGCTAGGTACTCGGTAGTACTGTGCTGCATTTTATAAATCATTTTGTTTATTTATAAAAAAGAGGTACCTCAATGATTTCACTTCATCCAACATTTCATCAAGAGAAGCAATATATTTAAGTAACCTTTGGTTGTCTTTTTGGTTGCTCTTTACTAAAAATTCACATTTCGTTAACAATCTTCTCAAGTTAACTTCTTGTCTTGACAAACCCATCTGGAAAATTGAAATATGTAATCTGTACACAAAATAAAATCAAAAGTTTACATTTTGTAAATATTTGTGTGCTACACACTGCAAATGATATATTAAGAATTTTTTTTATAGTAGAATTTAATGTACAAGATTTTTTATTATATATTAGTGAAAGGGGTGTTGCAATTCAGTTGCAATATTCTTCAACATTTTTATAAATAAGCAAATTTTTTGAAAGCACAAGAAGATACGACCAATAACATTTATTTATTTTGTCGTGACTGAATAAAATTATTTATAATAGAAAAACTTTACAGTCATTGGAACTCTTATTCATAACCTCAAAATTAACTTTACAAACAAGGTTTTTGATTGGCTAACGAATGTTGTGTTATCTATGGAATAGTCCGTGGATCAGGGTTATAACGATGATTACAAATTTATAACCAAAGTTATTTTTATATTTTTCATTCTAAACAAATTGAAAAGAATATAATGGATAACTACGATTACATATTAAGTAGAAATAACACAGTCTTAACTGCTAATATATTTTCAACAATAACGGAATTAATTCAAAATAAATTAAATTCTCCTTCAAATGCTTCAAAAAAGGATATTGCCGAACTCAAATATCTAAAAGAGAAAATTATCTGTGCAGATCCTTTAATATGCACTACAGCTAGTAGTGGTTTGATTTATTTGGTAAAATGTGGAACGCTTCAAATGGCAAATACCATTTTGGAACTGGTTGCTTTGGGCTCCCTTACACAGTAAGTTTTAAGAATTATTTAATAAAAATAAATCAATGATCTAGTCTATTTAATGTATTAAATATACGTTATGCATTGAGAAATAATTTGAAACTATTTTAGGAATTATAGAGGTATTATAATGGCTATAACAGAGTTATTAATTTTGGATTTAAGGATTAAACTTGAAAATGAATCTTACGTCTGTCCATTTAATTTGGTAAAACCACAACATCCCTTAATTTCAATTTTGTTACAAGATTCCAGTGTTTGGATAGATATATTAAATTATGTAATGAAATCATATGAAAATGAAGATATTACGTAAGCATAAAAAGATGCAATTATTTTAAATGATGAGAATTTTTTTAGACTTCATTTAAATGAATTATTTAGACCATTATTTTTATACATATTGTGTGATCCATTATTAAAAGCACCTCAGTTATCCAGAATAAAGTTTATGTCCATTATTTTAGAAAAGTGTGACGTATATTTTGTAACTGAATTTATAGCATGGTTACAGGTAATTAATTTTTGTTTTGTTTGTATATCATAATGTATATTAATGATTTTAGATTACAAGCAATGAAAATGAACTCCATACTGTTAATGTTTTGTCCCATTTAATAGAAACAAATTATGTAAACGATAATTATGATTTACAAGAATTTTTGTTATTGTGGTTAACTTCAACGTTATATGAACTGTGTGCGAAAAAATGGAATCCCACAGAAATCATAATGTGTCTAACTAAATTAATTAATAGAGTCGAGTTTAGATCAACGAGTTCCGTATTAAATATTCTAGCAAATTGTTTATATATAGTGTCGCCTATTAATTTAAAAGATTTATTGAATTTAAGTGAGTGATACGATAATTAAAGTGAAAGTAGTAAACAGGTTTTCTTATAGTTAAAATGTTGATACTTAAGAATATCTCAAATTTATATGCTTTGCAAAGCATAAAGGCAGCTTTATTAAATTGGATGTTACATCCTTCGATTTTTATTGAGAATAGTGCGAGAATAATTGATGAAATATTTACATCCATTGAAAATACTAAAATATCTGAGAGAAATACTACATTACTGCAAAAGAATAAGTATATTTGTCTTTATCAAAGTACTAATGAACATGTTCATCTTGCTATTGAGACATCCTTATTACTGGAATCTTGCAGTACCTCTGAAAAGATCTTTAGATGGTTAAATACACTCGACAATGTATCATCATCTTTTTTCAAAAATTTGTTTTCTACACTATGTGGAATATTCTTACGTGAATGTGATGTTACAGTTACTTTAAAAGCATTAAATTTGCTTGTAACATTTTCCCAAATAAATAAATACATCCTTAGTAATATTTTAGCATTGATATTGTATAAATTGGCAAATACCATGAATCGCCACCTTCACTTTTATCTTCTGAAAGCTTTGCCCATGATTGGAATTAAAGAAAATTTACATTTAATAATTGGTACTTTGCAAGCCTTGTATAAAAGCACATCGCACATGAAGCCTGTTGTTATATCATTATTTTATGACTTGTGGGAGTACGAAATAAAATGTTTTCCGTATCTACAAAATTTGATGATTGAAAATAACCAAAATGTTGAATTTAATATTACCAAGGCAAATATACTGAAGAAGATTTGTGACAAAAGGTATTTTATTATTTTGTCCAATTCATTTGAAATTGCACAAATTGTTGATATAAATACATTAATAATTTCTATTAAGACCAGAATTGTATGGATCAGAAATGGCAGGTCATTTGTCCAAAATTTTAAATTTAAGTAAAAGTGAGGATGAATCAGGTTTATCTGCAGCTTTAGCCCTAGAAGGATTGAAATGCCTGTGTATAGGAGGAGAGATTGACATTGAAACGGTTTGGAAAACACTAGCTAAGAGATTTCATTCGGAAACTAGAATTATCGTCATAAAAAGGTTACATGGTTATAAGTTTCATATACTGCTACGTATACAAAATTAATATTTTAGTTTTTGCGACTTACTGAGTGAGGTACCCAATTTGCATACAGAAAACGCAAAATATGAGAAAATGGTTTTAGAAGTAGTGGATACTTTGTGGAATTACATTATCCTTTCGAGTGATGAACAAGT
This sequence comes from Lethrus apterus, assembly GCA_018397195.1. NCBI lineage: Eukaryota > Metazoa > Arthropoda > Insecta > Coleoptera > Geotrupidae > Lethrus > Lethrus apterus. The sequence continues at coordinate 23,093 of JAFFZR010022230.1, read as the reverse complement.
CATTAATGCTGCATGCAAAGCATTAGGAAGTTTTAGTTTGGAACAAATTTCAAGTCGATTTCCAGATATTTATCAGATTCCAACGCAGAGTGAAGAAATTGGTTCAAATGTAAATCTAATTTCAGGTATTTTAACATATTTTTTTATGTAGGCTTATAGAAAACATTCGATATATAAAATTATTTTTTAGGAAAATGCTGGATAAATGTTTTACAAAATATTAATTATAATGCCTTATCACCTATAGCCAATTTATTAATTACATTGGTGTTAAAGGAAGTAAATGAATATTTAAGAGGAATTTATGTCATGCCCAGAAATACTCGTGAACCTATTAATTACAACTATCTACCAGCACATAGCATTGTCAGAGCTTTAATTAATCACATTAAAAATAATGTAAATCCACAAGCGTTTTTTTAATAAATCATAACATTATCTTTTTAGATACACAAATACAATAATGAAATTGATGTAGTTTACTTAAAAATTATAAGTCATGAATACAGTAAACCTTTACCACCACTGGACTGGTGTTTTTTACAAGAATTAGTTCATATTCCACAGTTTAGGAGTTACTGCATTTGTTTAGCATCCCATCAAGTTGTCCTTTCTGGTACGGCAAGGAGATTAATGGAAAATTTGTTACAAGCACTTACAGAAACAATTAATTATGTGAGTTTAAATATAATATTAAAATAAATGTTGTCCTTCCATCAATTTTAGGTGGATGATATTATATGCATAATGAGAAATTTTAAATATCTGTGCAATAGCATACAACCTATGATTATAAAACCATTTATTACAACTTCCTATCACTATGCCGTGAAAATGGTTAAGGATAACAATGACTACTCATTGCTAGATGAAATGATTTTACATATCAATGAAATGCTAAAAATGTCAGATGTACAAGAAACGAACAAAAATATTTTGGTACAATTAATCATAGATAACTTAAAATCTGAAGCAATTACAACCGATGTAAATACCTTACTTTCAGAGTATCTGTTAATGTCAATAATATGTAAATTTGTAGATTTTTAAGAAATTATTACAATGCGTGTTAGGATTACCGCTGAAAAACGTAAAAGAATTATCTTCTAAAGTGTGGTACGAAACATCACCTGATAATTTTAGAAAAACTGTAATGATTCGTAGCATTTTGGCAAAAGAAAATGCCAATTTGATTTGGTTTAATGAAATTATAGATGTTGCAGGATTCTTAAAGGAGTATGTATCATTTGATCACAAGTTGCTTAGACATGCTATTTTATTAAGACATTTTTCAGTGAGCAATGCTATGTATTAGAAGCAATGTTTAATGTGTTGGTGGAAATTGATAACAACAAAACTTATTCAACTTGGATATTAGAACTTTTAGGACAAATTCAAGTTAACTTGGCAGATACAAATAACTTTAACGAAGATATTAAATTCATGTGTGGTGTGCTGATAATCTCAATTGTTACATTATCAGGTTACCATTCATTATTAGCAAATAATTTAATTGATATGGAAAGATTCATCAATTTATTTCCACAATCTTTAGCCTTTTTAATGAGAAACGAACATTGGAATGATTGTGTTTCACAGGTTTATAAATACAAGCATCAATTCGGTTTAATTTAAAAGATAATCTTTCAGATCTTGGAATGGTTATACCACATGATCAATTTCAAAGGCACGCCGGAGAATTATAAAAAAACTTTCCTCAAGTCTTTAATGGCAATGAAGCATGAAACAGTATTTAAGGAATCGTTGAAATGGTTAAAATATATGGGATGTAAACCACTTTATAAATAAATATATTCCAAACATTTCTTTTTGTATTGTCTAATTATCAATATAATTATAAATAATGTTTAATGTACATAACTAAATATATTTAAGATATACCCTTTATAGTTTATCTTGAACCAGATTTACTAATCAAGGAATGTTGCAAATCCATAGCACGTTTCTTTTTGTTCATTTCTAATCTTTTCAGAGCTTCTTGTCTGTTTCTTTCAATATTTTCAAGATTTTTTGCTTTTAACTTTGCTAAAGCCTGTAACCTCTTCTGCTCTATTTCCTTTGGAGAACACTTTAGTATTGAAGTTTCACCTAAATAATTGATTAATATGAGAAGCTCTCAAATAAAATAGATTTAATTTAATTATTTAAATAGTTGACAGAGTAAAAAATGACATGTTTATTATTCTTTAAAATATTTATTGTATTTTAAATTAAAAAAAGGTAATTTCCCCATTAATTATTTACTATAAAAAAAGTATATAAAGAAATATTCTAACCAACACCAATAACGTGTTAAGATATGTAATAAACATAAATACCCTTAGTTTGTGTGATCTTCTCATCAGATTCCGAAATGGATTTAGTTGAGTTATTGCCTACAAAAGGATAATTAATAACAAAATATTTATACAATTAACACATACCTTTATTCTTCCTGGCTTGGAGTTTTGCCAAAGCTTCCATCTTCTTCCTTTTTATTTCCTCTACATTGCATATTCGAAAATCATGATTAAATTCATCATTTAAATTATTATTAAAATTTCTTTTCAATTGTTTTGGAGTTTGTTTATTATAAATATCTGTAAATTTATTCATGTCGGTTCTAGCATTACCTTTTTTTAAATCAAAATTGTCCTCTTTAAGGTTTTTCAATGCTAATTCAAACGAATCGTCGTAATTTGTAGTCAAAAAAAGATTTTTAGCTTTGAATTGGGTGGTTAATTCATTGTTAGATTTAGTAGTTTTAAAACTGACGGTAGATATATTTTTTACAGTAGAATTATTTAACTGGTTATCACTTTTTACTTTATGAAAAGTTGATTTCGTAGCCATAGGTTCACATGAAATATTGTTCTTTTTTAATATATTATCTTCAACTTTCTGTGAACATAACAACAACTCTTCATCCACAGAATCATCTTCAAATAATGCTTCTAAATCATGTAAATTATCTTTATCTAATTTGTGTGTGTCATCATAGAATAAAGAATCGTCAAAAACCAAACAACCTTTTACACTTGGCCTACAATCCCGTTCATAAACAAGTTTATTTTTTAAGGCTTCCATTTCAGTTTTCAATTCGTCAAATGTTTGAATTTGGTTATTTGAAGGGTGTTTCTTCATAGCAATTTTAGGAGAATATGCATTATGTTTATGTGTTTTTTTTCCAATTAAATTTTTATTAGATTTCGGTGAATTCCAATCCCACATAACATCCATATCATTAAAAGCTTCTTGTGTGGATTGGAAATAAATTGGACTGTAATCACTTTCTAACTGTTGCTGACATGATAATTTATTTTGCGGTGTGACTGCGAAATTGTTGGCAATATTAACCCTCGTTGAAGACGAAACATTTTCTGGAAAATAATATGCATACATATTACGTCTTTTAAAACGAATTTAATACATACCAACGTATACATTTTTGTTTTTTACACTACATGAAAGCCTATTTTTTGGAGTTCGATCCATCCCTAACTAATATATGAACGAAAAAACACGTCTTACGTATAATTTTAAGTTTGAAATAATTAACTTTATAGGTTATATAAACGTCACTTTTTATCAACAATTTTTTCTTTTAATAAAAATTAGCGCGCATTAATTCTGCCAACTTCTAACATTTAAAACATTCAGAGCGAATTTCATTTAGTTGAAGTTAGTCACAAATTTAGTTGGTGGATGAAGTCTCAAACAGTTTCGGATTATTTGCACGAACAGACCTATTAAAAATGATAAAAATTATGGTTCAGGCATATATGTAATACATATATATAATTTATATGTGTATTACATATATTGGTTCATTTATACTATTTGATGTCAAACGTCAAACCACAACTTACGTTGGTAATATGGTAATGTGTGGATTAAGGTTAATAACCTTCATCAAGTACGTTACTACAACATATAAACGTACAGTATAAAATAATACATGTTCATGTATGTATTACATATATCTTTATTTATGATTACTAATCGAATTGAATACAATATTCTAAAGAGAAATTTGTGAGAAAAAGTCCAAACTTGTGTATTTCCATACGATAATTTATGATTAATTTTTACAATGATTGAAGTAACAGCAAAATTATTACGTGGTCCAGTTTATTTATCTGGAGAAATAGTCGAATGTAGTATAACATTCGGACATCCACCTTCACCATCTCATAAAGTTTCACAGAGTCACAATGATGTTTTTGAAAGTTTGGCATGGGCATCTGCTCAGATACATTGCCAGTGTACAACTGACCCTAAAGTTACGAAAGCAGAAGATAAATTAAGCAATCCTACATATAACAATACGGCACTAGCAGTTTGCACACAAGAAGCAGGCAAAATTGAAGTGGCTACTAAGCCAAGAATACTATTTTGTGATTTAAGATTATCTCCAGGACAATGCAAAACATGTAAGGATAAATAAAAGTATACATAAAGTTCAGTCCACGTGTTTGTTTGTGTGAACAGTAATTTGCAATTTATCCTATTCATATTTTCTCAACCATGTGAGAGAAGCATTGTTGCAAAGAACTTGGCAGAACATGACAAATGGTTGTGATAGAAATTTTGCAGTCATTAATTATATTATGTAAATATTGAAATGTATTGCGGGCAACATGTGCTCTTGTGTGGACAGGGCTTTACAAGTACCTAATAATACCCTATTCATAAAATTGTGTTTTTTATTAAATGTTTGCTTTATAGATATTTATCGAGAAAAAATTCCAAGTGATTCACCACCTTCATATCGTGGTCAACTTGTCAAATATTCTTATAAAATAACTATAGGAACACAGCGAGTAAACAGTCCAGTTAAACTGTTGCGTGTGCCAATACGTGTGTTGCCAGTATCTGTCTCTGGGCTCAATGATGTTGGTGCAATTTGTAATGATACCACAGAAGAACTTTCACCAGCCAATCCATTCTTAGAAATCAGACAAAAAGAAACGCCTTTCGATATCGCTCTTCAAGCCTTGCAGGTATGTACAATTTACAAATTGTTTGTCCTGTTATTATGTCAAAAAGCTTTACCTCTTTACAGAATATAACAGCAAGAAGAAATCCTAACTTTTACATGATATCAAATACTTGGGGAAAAGTAGCAAGATTTTGCTTATTTAAACCAGCTTATAAACTAGGTGAAGATATAATTGGAACGTTTGATTTCACAATGGCAACAGTTAATTGTGTGCAGGTATCCGTGTCTCTTCAGTGTGAAGAAGAAACTTTTATAGAAGATCAAAATACAAAACGTACTCGAATTATAACATTTAGTAAACATCATGAAGTGTGTTTAGGTTTAAAATACACACAAGTAATATTACCCATTCCATTACATGTTACACCTGCATTTTCAACTAGTTTGGTTAGTTTAAATTGGAGGCTCCATTTTGAATTTGTTACAAGTACTAGTAAAGGTTTAGATACGCCCGATGTCAACACAAATTATTGGCAAGCACCAGCAGATATACCAATAGAAACAATGGTGTGGAGCTTACCCATCAGGTTATTTTCTGCAACCCCTGTATTGGTTGCTCAAGGTGTACAATGTAATTTAATTCAAAAGCTTCTACTTCGTTAATTTGTACATAAAATGTTGCAAATGTAAAATTAAATATATTTTCATTTATTTTTCTACAAAGTATATTCAAAGTTTATTTACTTATTTACACAAAAAGCATAAAAATATTTGAAATTATTTTTTACGGGAACTCCATTCTTATTCTGAATCTTCCACAGTGTCTTTGGGCGTGTGATCTAAGTTTTGATATCTTTGTTGCGCTTTGGTCCAAATGTTACCTTTTATATTTCTTTCAACCACAGGAATATTATTTGTGTTACCGATACCAGATGTTCCAGGGTTTGCTTGTACATTAATCTGTTTTAAAATGTTTTTAAATACTTTTTTTGTATAATAATTGATGACTTACCGGTTCTAATAAACCACCACCATCTTTCCCTAAAGACTGCCCTTCCGTCCAACCCATTTTTGCAAGTAATTTGAACCCTTTATTATCACTAGTTATAGATCTAAAAAAATAGAATAATTAACTTGGCATTAACCCAGTTAATGTGCTTACTGATCCACAGAAGCTATTGCTGTTTTTTCATGTTCATTTTGGCTACCCACTTCTTGTCTTCGAACTTGAGCTCTATCTACATAACCAGGAGCCAAGTTTCCGTTAAATTGGTCATTTTGATTTAATCCAAATCGTTTCCTAAGTTTCTTCAACTGTTCTTTATGACGTACATGCTTATTTGAAGACCCTTTTAACTCGTTATTTTCACTTTGATTTTGTAGTAATCCTGGCTCACACAGCCCACAAGTCTGATTTCCGGTATGTATATGACAAAGTAGAACAGTACTTCCTAATTGAATTTGGCTACCATGGATTACTTCTAATGGTTCACTCTCCTGTTTGGATGAAGCCATTCTTTTTCCATTTAATAAAGTGCCATTCCTAGATCCATGGTCAATTACCATATATTTCCCCATTTTATCATCAAAATTGAATTTCAAATGATGTTTACTGACATTGATGTCTGGTATTAGAATATTATGACTACCTTCTCTGCCAACTGTTCCACCTTCAAAGGTAATGACATGTAATGATCCCACTTTTAAATTTTCAACTGATGTTTGTTTAATAATTATTCTCATGCATGGAGGCCATTGCTTGGAAATATCTGTAATAAAAATTTTGTGGTAGCAAAATTTTAGTTAAGAACATTAAAATCCACAAATTTGTAAACATATAAGCAATAATTAAAGTTATAATGCATTTTAATTTTTATTCATAAAACAGTAAGTAAAGAATAAAAAACAAAAATTATAATCAATACCAAAATTTTCATCAAATTCATCATCTGAACTTCCTGATTTTCCTTTTTGTATGCTCCGACTGTCTTCTGAGCATTCGCCCTCTTCAATTTCTTCCTCTAGGTCTGACTTACTTTTTCTTCGCTTGACTTCCTGCAAATAATATTTGCATTACTTTTATGTATGGTACATACCAATGCATTGTTTTCGTAGTAAATTTATTTGCAATCGACTCATTGATTGTGAAAGAGTCTCCATAGAAGAAGAAGTGTTTACCTGCAAATCTTAATAATCATATATTTTTTCCCAATTTTAAAATACATACTTGTGATTTTCCCTGGTTTAATTTCCGTTTCGTGTGTATTTCTATAGATTCTTCCTTCCCTTCTACATTCCGTGAGATGTTGACTTGTGAATGAAAGTGGTAGGTTTTCTTCTCAGGATCATAAGACATATATGTGCCAGTATTACCATCGTAATATAATCCATATTCCTGTAATTCAAATGTAACATAAGTTACACGAATACGTCAATTCATGAATTTTTTTTTAATATAAGCACACCGCATTGTAATAATATCCAGATTGATAGTCATAATATAATCCAGATGTTTCTTCATATATGAATCCAGACTTTTGCATTGCTATTTCAGCTGCCTCTTTAACTTCTTCAGTAATGCTTTTTGCTTCAATATCAGCACTGCCATCTTCTGTCTGTGTTGCAATTTCTTTTCGAAGGTTTTTCTACAAATAAAAAGTTCAAATGACAAATATTTTTAATTTCAATGATCTAACCTTCAATTTCAATTTCAAATTTCTAATTTTTCTGCGTTGTCTTTCAATGCATGATTGTAGTTTTGCGATAAAGGCCAGTACCTCTGGAAAACCCAATAATTTTTCTTGCAGAAGTTCGTCTAATTCATGACCACTTCCTGTAGTTTTGTACTTTTCTTCATTAATTTCATAATCGTTTTCACTATTCGCCATATAGACAACTGATACGGTGGACTTTTTGAAGACGAAAATTCGATTACGACAAAACGAGTAAACTCTACAACTGTCAGTTCCTTAAGTAAATTAAATATTTACATCAAACAACGTGACGTGACTGACAAATATACTTTTTATTTCTTGATTTGCTACAACACCCGACACGAAAGTTCGACTGGTTATGGGAAAATATTTGTATTATAAGAACCCTTCGAAACGTTCGAATGACTGGAACCACACTGGAACTATGTAATCTGACTTGAATTATTTCTATAAATAAAACAAATTTTACGAACAGCTTTGTACTACTGGAACACAAACACCATTTCGAAATACGCGCTTGAATATGATACGTCACTTCCTTGATGTACACGGAAACAACAAACAGCGCCGCAGTGGCACCATCTCGTAACAGATAAACCAACTTAATAAATAAAATGTTTCCTCATGAAATTAAAAATCGTTTTCGACGCGAAAATATTATAAATTGGGTCAAAAATTAAGTGAAGAAATGTTTCAATTTTATTGTGAAAATATGGCATAAACACAAACAAAATTATCCAACACGAGCAAACTTGATTTTTAGCGGGTCATTTTTGAATTGATATAGGATTAACCGCCACCTGTGGAGCTGCGCGGTAAACAAGCCAAATAAAATAATAAAATATAAGTGCGCCGAGTATGAACAAAATGTGAAATGTTATTTTTGTATAAGTAAGTATTTTTAAGCCAAAAATTAACGATTTTGTTGCAATGTACGTCTGAGATCATTAGAAATTATTACTTAATTACTCTAATAACACTTTTCAATGAGAGAAATTTATTACATTGGTCACAAACTGTTAACAGAAGTAAGGTTATATAGCAACAGTTTTGTTTAATTTTCAAAATAAAAATTCGGTTTGTTAAAGGAGGTCGTATGTGTAAGAATGTATGCATTTATTGGTTAAAAGTCTATGTATGTTTAAGCATGAGTCGCAATATTTAATGTTCTGGAGGTATTTAGGTACCTATCGAAAAAAGCTACTAATAGGATTTTACCCACCTTAGTAGTTTCTCGACATCATTTTGAATTGTTGAAACTTGTGTTCATATTGTCACACATTAATACGAGAGAATCCTTATACGATATTAGTATTAATTCCAATTTTGCTCTATTTAAATAAATGGTAATGTTTTTACAATTATCGTTTGTTTACTGTAGTTAATAAAGTCCTAGGAAGATACTACAGTGTTTAATATTTAACAAAGTACACACTAATCATCCAACAGAAATTTCTTGTTTATAACCTTAAGTTTTATGGTTTATAATTCTACTTAAAATTAGTTGTAAGAATTTATAATATTTAGTATAAAATCATACACATGATATATAATTTTATATAGACAATTAACTTAAATATTGTTCGTTCCTATGTTTTTACCACTTTTACTTGTTTTAAGCCATAACATCAGTCAAGATGGGTTACACTTATATTACATTAACATGCTCATTCATATTTATATATTACGTGTAACTAGGAATAGCTAGGTTGTATATAAATACAATTCCAGAAATAAAAAATTTTATTTCTTCAACTTAAATCATTGGATTTATTATAGTACTGAACTGCGAAAATTTGCTGCTTAAGTATTTAATGCATGAGATAACTGTAAACAGTTTAATTATTTTGTTACTTAAAAAATTTTGAAACAATCTGCCATTTAATTCAAAATGTTTTTTTAATTCAGTGGTTTTTTTTTTAAGTAAAATTACAAATAAATGTAATTAACTTAACGTGATGTATTTAAGATAATTTGTGCATTTAAAAGTATAAAGGTACTATAACAAGAAAATTTATACATATCCATTCCATTCCATAATTCTGGCAATCTATTTGTTAGAGCTCTATGGATAGGCGTTTGAGGTTGTTTCAGATAGCGATTTTGTCTATATAGCGATTTAAGGCTATAATCGGTTTGTCACTGTCAGCGTAATTGTTCCGTAGGTTGTTTATTTTCCAATAATAATTCCATAATTTGTGTGTTTAAATATTCGCGTAATTTTCAATTGTGCTATGATAGTTAAAATTCATTAGTAGGCTTTAGGTTTTTGACATTTTGTTTTTGTAATAAAAAAAAAAAAACTAGCGAATCGACATAACCTACATTGGAAGAAAAAAGACGCTTGGTATTGTTTTGTAGTTATTAGTTATTAGTGATGTGTGATTAAAATATTTAAAAGTATTATAAAAAATATAAAAATCGTCCTTTTAAACAATATCCAATAAGCTACTTTATGGGAATCTAATTGAGAGAATATTGTAACTCGGAAACGGCGACTTTTCATATTTTCTTGTACGACTGGAATTCACGGATGTCAAATTTATCGTTATAAGGTGGAATATCTAAGATTTTAAATGAACGAGTTACTAAATGCCTCGTTTGTACCAAACAAATGCAAGAGGAAATGTCTGAAAATTTAGAGGACTTACGGGTGAGGTTCTACACTAACTAACCTAAAAAGCAAGTCGCTGGTCTCAGTCTTGTTGGTTTTTTGTTTAATATTTTAATGTGGGCATTTCAGAGTATGCTTATAAGTTTTCGGGTGTCTGAACTGCAGATGCTCTTAGGTTTTGCGGGTCGGAACAAGTCTGGACGTAAGAGTGAACTACAACAGAGGGCATTTGAACTTCTGAGAGTCAGGTCGCATTCAATTCAGCAGAAGATCAGAGACCTTCACAAGACCATTCAGTAAGTGAGTTTCATTATTTTATTATATTTTAAATGTGTTTTAATAAAAATAATATAAGTGCAATAATATGGATTTAGAATTCAAACTGATGTGAGTAGTATTTTTATATAATTTTTATTGTACTTTTCAATCTATTAACAAGGAGGTTTTTGTGCCTTTATGTGATTTAATTAAAACAGCTGATAACTCCTCACATTCTATAGTCCTTGAACTATAGTATAAAAGAGAATAAAAAATGTTCTTATACTAAATTTGTCCCAACAGTTGATAAGACAAAGAATGTTGTTGTTGGAGAACAAAGTTACTTCATTTGATAGTCCAAGCTTATGACTTACCTTAATGCTGTTTTATATCTAATTTAGAATCAAAATGTTGTTTTTTAGATAACAACATCTGTTTGATGACTTCATAGTAATAAACTCATTTTATTTTTTTTTTGCTAACATATAGGCAGAGTGCTGCATTGAATAACACAACAGTTTCCCAGCCTTCACCAGGAAGCAAGGATTCAACACAATTAGGAATAGCTGCGATGTCTCAAACACAAGGTGGTGTACCTCGTGCTACAGCTACGGTTCATCCATATAATATTGATACAAGGCAATTGACGGTGAGATCATTTGAGGTTTCTGGTTTGTATTTTGTGATTGCAGTAATTAATTTTGTATCGCCTCTCTTGTCTGTTTTTACTTTTATTTATATGATACAATATTTATGATATATAACATCTTTTCTCATGTTTTTAAATTGAATACTTTACTAACATTGCTTTTGTCCATATTGTTAAGAATATTAAGTTTAAGAAGAAAATGTTATGTTTCAATTTTGTTTCTTTTAGACACGCCAACAATCTGCAATGTATGGTCAATCTATGTATACTCCATATCCACAGTACAGCACCAAACCTCCTACTACAATGGTCCCCAATAATTACCCTATTCATCCTGACGTGCATTTTAAAAGACTACCATTTTTTGACATTCTTGATGATTTGGTGAAACCTTCATCATTAGTTCCTCAAGGTGGACATCGAGGGCAAGAGGGTACATTCTTTTTTCATTTAACACCACAACAAGCAACTGACATAGCAAGTTCGAGAGATGTTCGCCATGGTACAAAATGTGAACACACCAAACAAGTTCAAATGCGATTTTGTTTATTAGAAACGACTTGTGAACAAGATGATTGTTTTCCCCCAGGTATCCAAGTGAAAGTAAACAATAAATTGTGTCCACTACCAGTAAGTACTTTATATTTTTATCATTTATAAGCAGTATGTTTTAGAGTAAACAAAAACATGTTTAGAAAGAAGTCAATATTTTCCTCAGTTAAGATTGTTTAAGAAACTCGGTCGATTAAAAACAAAGGTTAAACAGTTTTTGTTTTGTGTTTAATCGGTTTTTAATATTTTAGAATCCAGTTCCAACAAATAAACCTGGAGTTGAACCTAAACGTCCTCCGAGACCTGTTAACATAACTCCTTTGATAAAATTAAGTCCTACAGTTCCAAATACTATTCACGTCCAATGGGCTCCTGATTATGTCCATGGTTATGCAATTACTGTGTCATTGGTGCACAAAAGAAATTCTACAGATCTTTTGCAGAGATTAAAAAGTAAAGGCGTTAAACATTCAGATTATACACGAGGCCTCAGTAAGTATATAAAATGATTCAGTTGTGTTTGTAACTTTTATTATTATTATTATTTTTTTTTAGTTAAAGAGAAACTTAATGAAGATGCAGATTGTGAAATTGCTACTACGTCTTTACGTGTATCTTTAATGTGTCCTCTCGGTAAAATGCGGATGACAACTCCATGCAGAGCCATTACATGTCAGCATCTTCAATGTTTTGATGCGTCGTTATTTTTACAAATGAATGAAAGGAAACCTACATGGAGTTGCCCTGTTTGTGATAAGCCAGCTCTCTACGATAATTTAGTTATTGATGGGTAAATTTTGTTCGTTTATGGATGAAGTTAGTTATTAAATAATAGAGTTTTTTTTTTAGTTACTTTCAAGAAGTTTTAATTTCTCCAGCAATCTGTTCTGAAATAAATGAAATACAGCTTCATAAAGATGGTTCATGGAGTACACATATGGTTGAAAAGAAACCACCGCCAAAAATAGAAAAAGAGATTGCTGATGATTCCATTGAAATAATATCAGATGATGTTGGTAAGCAATATTTATTTACCTTTGATATGTAGGAATTATTTTAAATGTATATCTAGAGCCTTTTTACTTGAATATTGCTTTAGAGTTCATTGCTATTATTTCTAATTTTTCAACAATTTTGTATTATGTTATGAAATATGTATTAATTATAGTTTTTAATTCTGAAACTCAACGAAGTCACATATGCCACGTCCAAATCCAAAATTACTCCATACACACTGCCTCCTTTCTCTTTTTTTCTCTCCCTCTCTTCCTGCTGCTTCTGCTCAATGAGGTAGATAAATATCATCATGATATGCTCCGTTGTTGCTCTCCTTTTTTAAAACCTAACTTGCCCATTCAGAACAATCTCCTCCATTAATTCCATCTCTTTTTTTACAATTCTTGTTCATTATATCGTTTCTTGCGTCCAAAAGTCACATAAAGTGTGCATTGTAATCTACCATCCTTTTCACTTTTCTCCTATTTTTTATGAATTTCCTTTTGTCACACCATACCTTCGCTCAGTATTTGTAATAATAAATAATAATAATATTTAGTAGAAAAATTGCTTAGATGAATATATGCTATCAAATCTCCAGCAAAAAAAATCAAAAATATTAACAAGTTGAAGTATTGTGCATATATTTTTTTTCCAATAAAAACTAACTAATTTATATTGATGTATGGGAGTATGGTATGTATATCCATTATATATGTACAACATTTAAGTTGATACAAACGGCTCAAATATTTATTTATTTGGGAAGATATGTCAGAAGTCCACTTAACATGAGTTTGAGAACAAAGGTTACGTTATGAAATAATGAACTATCCCAAAACTGATGTTTAAGGGGTGATACATCTTGTTTCAAACGAACCAGTAAACAACCATGACAATTCAGTACTTTTTTGTACTTGCAACGCACAAAATACAGCATGACGTAGACCATAAATAACAACATAATAATAACCTGGCTGAACCAACAAACTGGACAGAATATGCTAAGAATTATAAGCTAGTTTAATTCATAGTAACAATGATTTTTATACTACTGCGAAATTGGCAATTGGCAAAACCATTGTCATTATCATGACATATTTTTCAGTCAGATAGGTCCTTTTTAAGAAAGTATTTGTATAATTGAACTCTGTACTTATATCTTTTTAAGAAGTTGTAACGTCTGGTACATCTGCAAATTCGGCGTCATCAACAACAGATAAAGAAAAAGATAAAGAAGAAGAGGGAAAGAAGGATAAAAGTGTTGTAGATTTGACAATATCAGATTCCGACGATGATGAACCCTTAGCTAAACGAAGAGCAACCAATCCTAAACCTGATTCAACCATTAAATTTTCCGGTAAGTATGTGATTTTGTAGTTGAAGTATGATTTTTATGATATTACCAGTAAATATTAGTAAATTAGAAATGTAGATTAAAACAAGTTTAAAATCGTTCCTGTTTTTATGAAGAATGTCTTAATATAAATTATAACATATAGGTTGTTTTAAATGGACTTAAATGTATATACGAAAAATACAAAGGTTTTTATTGATTTCACCCGACAAATAGAAATTACTTAGTTTTGATGTTTTTTTATCTGTTTGAAAATTGTTTACAATATTATCAATAACTAATTAAAGCGCCAACTATTCATTATTTTTATATTATATATTATTTTTAATAAGTTCTTCTACCTTATGATGGATGCTTAGAATGTTTTTACGAATACAGTCCTGCAGCAACTTAAAGTGAGCTGCTTAGAAAATACCTTAATCATATAAACGAAAGTCGATAGGTTAGTCAGGTTAGTGTAATTCCAAATCTAGTGGGGTAGTTTTTCCACCTTCTTTTTAAATAATATTGATGGAAAAGTGATAGTACACACATTTCTAAGGTTGTATGTTATGTATGTTTCTTTGTATTGTATATATGGAAATCAATTTATTAAATTAAATATTAAATGATATCTTTTGATTGTTAGTTGACCCTTACAAAACTTTCATATACACATATATAATGTGAGGTTAAAAACTCTTCAATATTATTAGTAGTTGTTTTAATGATGTTGGTTGTTTATAAAATTTAATTTCAAGTAATTATTTTGTGAACATAAATAATCCTAGGTGATATAAAGGTTTATTGAAATAATATATAATCAATAAAGAAATATATTTTGTAAATGTTGTTATCTGTTTTAAAAGAAGTCCACTGCTTAACATGATAATCACAGAAAGTGAATTTTGATAAAATACAAAAAAAATTCTTCCTAAAAGGTAACAAACTTATTTATTGTATAATATGTAGGCACAATTTATTGTATTAATTTTATAAGTATGTATCAAATAATTGATAATTTTACATTACTGCAGTGGAATGGAAGACATTTTAACCCTTTTGTTCAGTTTGCGATTGGTGTAGTGTGCTCTTTGTGTGGCTCGTTAAAGACTATGCGTCTGGTTCCTGCAGCCACACGATAAATGTACCTGTGGATATATTCAGTTTTCGTACATTTGATGTGGCATTAAAAGTTAATTAAAAAAATATTTTTCTAATTAATTTATTGCAGTAAGTAAATGAAATAAAATTCTTATAACTAAATTCATTTTATTTGTATAAAAATTAACACAATGAAATAATATCATATCTACTCAGAACTCTGCAATAAAATATATGAATTTTTATAAACTTTCATTAGACATTAAGTAATATATTACGTTAACGAATTCATACACTTCCCGCATCTAGGCTTTGGCAAAGTCTTGCATATTTATTAGGTTCCTGCATGGTGGGAATTGAAATTTTTCTGAATATATCAGGCACCCATGTTGAAAGGGTTAATAATGTCAATGTCATTTTTTTATAATCAATCATTTGATCATTGAAATGTCTATTTTTGTATAATTATTATCATTATTTAAACTTGTAACTAAGATACACTGTTATCTGAAATAATAAATTAAATAAATATATGCATAGATTTCTTGATTTTGTGTCTGGTTTGTCTTTTGTGTAAAGTCATTAATCTTATTGAAAATGTACATGGTTAATTCATCTTAAAACTGTTATGTATAAGTTAATATATAAACTGTGTTAAAGTTTTTTGTTTATTTAAGTTATCACATTCTAAACGTAACTTGAGAAACTATATGTACAAACAATTTGAAAATAAATTTAGGTAATTCAGATAACGTATAAAATTGTTTATTGTAGGTAAAAGACCCAGACGAATATAAGGGGAGAACATACCGAACGATTTGTAGATTTTTAAGACAGTTATCGAAGGTTTCTAAAAGTCTCAAGACTATTTATTAATATTTATTTTTGTAATTGTGAAATAATTGTAGAAGGAAGGTTGTTTGACGTGTTTTTTTTTTGTATTTGAAATTATTGTGTGAAACATATTGATCATACAGACAACCTTTCATTTTATTTAATTATTGTTAGTACATTTAAGAAAGTCTCTTTGTCTTGTAATTTTTTCTAAAGAATAAAGAAATACATGTTTTATATTAAAATTGAGCAAATTTTTTTTATTTTCGTTATTTACCGAAAACCCTGATTTACTTATGATTATTTGATTTCATTTGACATACGTATCATCTAAGATTATTTATGTGCAAAGAAATTATACTCTTAACAGATGCAAATAGACGTTTGTATGTCTGTTTTATTCTGTGGCAGTTACATGGTGGTTATGAAATTTGGAATAAAAGTACCTACAATGTATTGTGCTTTAGTTATTACATAAAAGTGTTTATAGTAGAGCTTACAACTCTAAGTATAGTAGTGGTACAGATTTTTTTTGTCAGTATCAACAATAAAAGTTCGTTCTTAATTTTAGTGAAAGTTTAGTTAAATGTTTGTAGTCACAGTGAATATTCTTTGTAGTTCAAAATGAGTGATTTTAATGAGTGGTATTGAAATATGTGGTGCAAAACCTGTAATGAATATCGGCCAGTTCTTTTGCAGATGTCATTGCGTATAAATCATACCTTGAAGTGATATATTCATTAAATACAAATAATAAAATATTAATTTTTGGAAGTTATTACTATTTTTAGAGTTATCAATGAAATAAGAGACTAAAGTTGGAATAATAAATAATTTAAAAATAAAATTAAGAAACATTCATAAATTTTATTATATTCATGATATTCATGATAATATTTTTATTGCATTTGTGGGCTCTTATTTTGTGGATAAGTTCTTGCACAGATACATGAAATTAAATAACCACAATATAAATGCATTTGTGTAAAGGCAAGTTTTTCTACTACATAGTTTTTTCATTCAGAAATTCCTTATAAGTGACAGTTTTAATATTATTAAATGTGAATATAAAATTTGTAAGAAGATAATGAGCAATTTGTTTCTGTTTTTTTTTTATTATTGAATTAGTACCATCCATAAAATATAACGTATTTATTTTTTTTATATATATTTCTGATATAACTTATTATTTTAATTATTAATTAAAATAACTAACATTTATTATATATACATTTTATAAAAAATAAGAAGCAATTTACACATCAAATTTTATAGCCAACCATAATTACTTTTCCCATTGAACTAAATGTGAATTGGTGTGAAGTTTCAATCAAAAGAATGGGATGGAACATTTTTGACATTTATATTTTTTAAATCTGTTGTATTTCAGATACTACGAGTATTTCTTCAAGCAGTAACCAGTCACGTGTATCTACAACTCCTGGACCATCTTCTGTGTCTAGTTCGGGTTATCCAGCAAGCCCAGCTTATATAACTCTAGATAGTCCATCACCTCCAAGGTCACCTCGTGTTGCACCTAATGTGCAAAGTGGTTTACCAGCAGCTCCTACCGTTTTTAATGCAGCTGTTACAAACGGAAATGCTACCCCACAACAACAGCAATTGTTTAATCCTTCATTACATTATTTAGATATCGACAGTGATGTCAGCAGAGGAAATATGAATTACTATTAATGTTAGACTGTACATATATTCTTAAAGTATTCTCATTATTTTAGTTAATACACTTAATACATTTTTTTTTAAGGTAAATTCAATTTTTCTCTTAATCTAAATTTTTAGAATGAATGAATAAACAAAAAATAGTGAAACAAAGAAAAACAAAGTTATGTTTTATTATATGTTGACTACCTAATAGTTTTTTATATTTTCAAATAATGTTTATTTAGTGTGCTGTAAATGGGAAAAGGTGCGTGTCAGTGTAAATATGAATATACCAAACTTCTTGTTCATATATGTGAATTTGTTCATGTATATTTTACTTTTCTCATTATTTAATAAAATTTATGTTGTCATATTTTTGTAACTACTGTATAATATATTTTTTTTAAGAATAGGTTATTAAATCCTTATATTTGTAAAACTTTGATTGTCATATTTATAAAATAAAAGTGTTATTCATGTAGAGTTAATGAATAAATGCATTTTTGTAACGTTGTTTTAGTTTTGTTTAGTTGCTGCTGATCATTTATGACTCACAATATTTGGAAAGAAATATACTTACAATCTTCTAATTTATAATATTAATATAAACATAAATAGATACAGAAAAAGTCCATCATTAATAATTGTTAAAAAAAACCTGCAATATGAAAATATTCAAAATACATTCGAAAACTTAAATATTGCAATTAAGCGAAGACATAAAATAACGATTTTTTTTACAAGCGAATTTGTAGATATTCAAAATTCTCTCTTGGTCAAAATTCATCCTTTTTGGTCCCGAATTTAATCCATAAATTTGAAACGATGATAAATAAGTTCTGTAGAAATATCGCACATCCGGGCCAAACCGACTCTTTTCCAGGCAGGAGAAAATCGTTAATCAAAATATAAGAGGCAGCTATCAATGATCCAAAACCAATAACCAATCCCAGAAACAATAAAAAAGTTGCCGAGAAAATCCCACACTTATTTCCGCCATAATAGTAAGGATTTTTTATATATGTCAGAGGTATACTGTTGACTAAAATGAAAGATATCGTTCCGAAAATGCCAGGTAGGTGGTAAACTTTATGTTCTTTAATAAGATTTGGATAAACTGCGTTTGTATCTATCATTAACCACCAACCAGTAAAAAATAACGCTCCTGATACGGATGCAACATAACTGTTAAGTTTCTTACGGCTTATACTTTCAAAATAATTTTTGATTTTACAGTGGGTTTTTATCATTGTTTTGTAGTTGTCACATATATTTGTCAATAAACGTGTTTTGTTAACTAGATTTTAGCTAGAATCGAACGAAGCTTTATGACGAAGAAGTTTGGATGAATATGTATTCCTATTAAACATTGTTTCTGGTATTAAAAAGTATAATTTACTTTTAAACATCATTTAAAACAATTACTCGTTAAATCTTACATTATTATTATTATTATTATCGAAAAAATGAATCGTAATTATAAAATTATTTTAGTTATCTATGAGTTTGAAGTTTCAAAAATTTCTTTTCTGGCAGGCGTTTTGTGCCGTGGTATTTAGACCAAATTCTTTTTATATTCTATAGAACAAATACATAATTCATGGTAAGATCGTTAAATAACATTATTAAATTTGTAACATCAGTTTTTTATATTATTTGACAATTAATTCAATAGTTGTTAACGTATATGCGTTTCAGATGTTGATGTCTTCAGCAGTAGAATTAAAATTCCATTATTGGCCCAAAACTAGTGAAGATATCGTTTATCGTCCTCCGGTACTGTCAAAAGTATCTTGCGCTTCATGGTCTAAAGATAACACTTATTTGACGTATCTATCCGAGAAGGCAAAACCCGAAATTATATCTTTAAAAGATCCAAGGAACATAAAGTTGGTTCATACGATAACGGCGATAAATGATGTATCCTCGTTGTGTTTCCAACACACTACTAAAAGATGCGTTGCTATTGGTACTGATAATGGACAAGTTGTCATGTACGACACGAAAACCAAAACTATAAACAAACTATTTGGAAACGTTCCTTCTGCTGTTCGATACATAGACTACAATTGTGATGATGAACATCTAGCTGTTGCTTGTGTTAATGGCAACGCCGTATTGTACGATGTGGAAGATGGACACGTATGTGGAAATTATATAATATCTGAAGCTTTTGAACCAACATCGTTAAGATTCCACCCCACCTTACCACATATTTTAGCCGCAGCAAGTCAAGAAGGAACTGTGATGCTATGGGATACCACAACAGCTAACAAAACATTCTTCGCGCAAACACATACATCGCCGATTAGCGGCATTGCTTTTGGAAAACAAAATAACGACGTTATTGTAACTGTCGGTGAAGATAACAAATTTTGCATTCACGACCTAAACATCAGAGAGTGCATTTTCAGAAGCAGTGTGCAACATCCATTGAGTGCTGTCGATGTCGGTTCTGATGGAATGACGATAGCAATTGGTTCTCAAGACGGAATGATCTACATGTTTGATGTGAGAAATTTCCTCCAACCAATCATAAGTTGGAAAGCTCACAATTCAAAAATTACAAAACTTCTCTTCCAAAATGCAGTCAAAGATCATGCCCAATTTCTGGAAGGGTCTGCTTCTGATTTTATTTGTAAAACTCTAAGTGAACAAACGCGCCACAAAAGCGTTTGCAAAGTCGAAAGCGACAGATCAGGTAACGAATCGTCGTCGAAAGGATCGTTTTCTAGTAAAAAATCGTTTGAAAGGAACGTACCCGATAGTACTGAAAACGATTATTTAAAAAAGATTAAAAGCGAAGTAATTGCAAGCATAAGAAAAGATGCCATGGAAGTAAATAATCATTTGAAAATGCAAATGACCAATTTACAACAATTTATCCAAAGTGAATTTCATAAGATGGATGCTCAAATGGATGATAAGTGGGAATTGTTAAATTTAGCATCTACTAATTTAGTTAAAGAGGCTGAAGATGTAACGTATGCACAGTCGTTGGAGCATGGATCAAGTATGGATGAAAATCCGTTGGTTTTGGAATAGAAAATGTCTTTTATGAACTGTATTTGTCAATGTGTTTTTTTTTTTTATCTAAATGCTTTTGAATAAATTATGTGTACACTGTCTGCTTGCTTAAAATTGTTTTTTTTTAAAATATATAATTCTTTAATACCAATATCTAATTTTTTAAAAAGAATTATATGTTTTGTAACAATAAAAAGAAAAATGTAGATTGGTTACCTTTTTCAAAAAATCCTAAAACCGTCACTTTTTCTAATAAAATAGATTTTTTTGTACAGAAAAGGTTCTGTTTATTTCGAAATTTATTATTGTTCGTTTATTAAATTTGTCTGCGCCATTTTGTCCCCTCTAGCAAATGAGATAAACTGTTAAAACGAAAAAGAATTCTTTTTACGTATTTCTTTCGCACACTGAAAATATTTCGCACAAGAATGTTCGGAATTTGTTGAAATAATTAATTCAGTCTTTATTAATTCTGCAGACGTTCTGCTCCGTGCATCACTCCATTTTAACGTCATACCAGAATACACACATTCTGCATATGCATTCGTACTCGACATCCTTAAAAGAAACAACATTTTTGTTCTTCATGTGCTATTCTGTTTATAGCATTTCACTGTATGTTATTATCGTTTCAATTTGTTGTAAATTAATTTTTTTTAAGTTGTGTGTCGTCTCTTGTTCAAGGTAATGTTTCTATTTCTGATTTGTTGTTTGTTAAATTGAAGTCTTTTCATGTTCTCATGTTTGTTCCTGATTTTTTAATGTTTGGCTTCATTGTTTCTAAATTACTTTCTTTAACGGTCCCACTTGTTTTTCATACTCGATGTATCATCTTATACAGTTTTTTTTGCATATTTACTTAATTCTCCATTTTTTCCTGATTTGTTTTTTGTGTGGCAGATGTTGATATAAAGCCACAGACAACTATAACAAAACAAAAATAGTTTATGACAAAAATTTAAAGTATTGGCAAATTGAAGAGATAACAGATTTAAAGGACGCACACTGATTTTCATTTCATCATCTAGTGAAGTTTCGACATTGTTTTTTTTTTCAAGTCGAAAGTTTGAAACAAGTGAATTTCCTAAAGCAGAATTAATTATAAGAGGACGTTAATATCGATCAACCCTTTCGTCGAGACCCATCGCCTGTTGCGCACAACAGTGACACGAATCAAATGTTAGATCATAATCGGGGTGTGTGTTTAATGTGTCTCTTGTACCGATAGCCGGATTAGCCACCGGTGCACTTCACACACCGAACTTTCACGGAACAGTGCACATTGATATTGAAATTCTTAGAATATCTTTAAGGATTGAAATGTATTATAATAATGTATACATGCGGCGTTTACCACCCAGTCGCGAACGTCATACCAAAGCTATTAATCTTTGTAAAAACCATTAATTTTTCACTGTAATAGTTTTATATCCATAATAATTGTAACGGAGTCATTATCTCCATACGTTTTATTGGTCAAGACACACTTATTAAAATTATCTTAATAAAATAAAGAATAGTTCCATAAAGGTGCTCGCACACTGAAGCGCGGCGAAGCGAAGCGAAGCGCAAGGAATTTATTACGCCAGAGAACTTTAAGATTCTTAAAGTTTGAAAACACTGATTAATTGGCTATTGGACGATAACTATCGATGTATTACTTTTTTGATAACGGGAACTACTTTTGCTACTATTGCCAACACTCCCGGATTTTGCCCGGAGTTTCCCGGGTTTTGCACGGAGTTCTCCGGAATTTCTCAGACTTTTCCCGGAGTTTGCCATATTTACCGGATTTTGCCCGGAGTCCCGGACCTTGATCGGAATTTCCCGGGTTTGCCCGGAGTTTCCCTGGATTTTCCCATATTTTGTAAGGAGTTTTCCAAATTTTGCCAAGAGTTTTCCGGATTTACCCGGGTCATTCGGGATTGCCTGGAGCAACGGTGGGCAACCCCTGGCCCGCGAGCCAACTACGGTCCGCGAAAAGTTTCTATCCGACCCGCGATATCTTTATAAGAAATTATAAATAAATACTTTTCATTATAATACTTAAGGTGGCTTCCCACGGCCCGTTAAATTACGGGCCGCGCCGTGCCAACTCGCACAAACACGCCGTGGGAAGAGAATCACCCGAGGCGGCGCGGACTGACCTGTGACGGCGCGCCCGATCCGCCGCAAGTCGGTAAACTTCAAAGGCGCGAAGCGAGCGCGCGGAAGTTAACATATCCGATCCATTGTATCTGAAATTAAAAAAGTGTTAATTAGTAGCATCATTCGGATAAATGACATATTTGTCCAATTCATCTCAATAATAACTTACCTCGACCGGCTCTTATTGAATGACGACATCCACCAGCGTCTTTTTTTTTCTTCTTTTTTCTTTGTTGAGTAAATGACATCCACTG
>JAFFZR010021965.1:0-10204 GCA_018397195.1 Lethrus apterus | reverse complement strand
TTGTTAGATTGTCCGCTATAATGGACACAATTTATCGACAGTGTCACTGACAACATTTTCAGATTTAAAATCATCGCGATGTAAAAGTATTATACGTGGACTTGTATGTTAAACTTTAAGCTGTATTTAATACTACACGTTCTTATCTGTTCGTTTAAAATTTTCAATATTTCGAAATATTGTCCAAAATCGTAGATACAGGGTGACTGACGAAAAACCTTTGGCGCTGTATCTTGCTTAGTTTTTATCCGATTTGAACAAATTATACATCAAATGAAATCGCTTTACCAATACTTTGACATCGACCAAAGTAATATTTTTTCTTGCGTCCAGTTTTTGACAGATGATAGTCAACTTTCTTTTTTCAAATGGCACTGTATAAATTTTTTTATGCATTCTTATGGAGAATTTTTTTCTGAATACCCTTAAGTAAAAAGATAAAGCAAAAAAATTATTTTAATTGAAAATAGAAAAATTCAAAAATCTAGTAACCAGAATTAGAGCAATAAAAATCTATTGTAGGTGCTCAAAATTGCCTCCGTGCTGTTCCACTGTCGACACCGTCTAGAAACGTCCATCGTTGCGGAGGAGTAAAATAAACTTTGTCTTGGATGTAACTCCATAGAAAAAAATCCAACGGATTCAAATCTGGGGATCTAGCCGGCCAGCGAATTCGACCAATTCGCTGGCATGGTGTTACATCCAAGACAAAGTTTATTTTACTCCTCCGGATAGCCGAGAAGTTTTACGGAGAAGGATAGTAGAAGTCTGTCAGGAAATAACCCCCATTTTTTTACTGAATGCAACGATGGACGTTTCTAGACGGTGTCGACAGTGTCTGGAACAGCACGGAGGCAATTTTGAGCACCTACAATAGATTTTTATTGCTCTAATTCTGGTTACTAGATTTTTGAATTTTTCATTTTTTTTCAATTAAAATATTTTTCTTGCTTTATCTTTTTACTTAAGGGTATTCAGAAAAAAATTCTCCATAAGAATGCATAAAAAAATATATACAGTGCCATTTGAAAAAAGAAAGTTGACTGTCATCTGTCAAAAACTGGACGCAAGAAAAAATATTACTTTGGTCCATGTCAAAGTATTTGTAAAGCGATTTCATTTGATGTATAATTTGTTCAAATCGGATAAAAACTAAGCAAGATACAGCGCCAAAGGTTTTTCGTCAGTCACCCTGTATAAAGAACTATTTTTTATATTTTTAGTACACAGTAAATGACTTTTTAAATACATTAATCGACACCTGTCAGCTGTCACACATGTAAACATTAAATAGCGGAAATCTGGTTGCGAATACGGCAGTTTACACTGTGTAAACGTGTCTTGTAAGTAGCCAATCAATGAGTGAATTTTTTGTGCGAGAATTTTAATTTACTCCTCCGAATTTACGAATGTAGTATAATATATTAAAATAAATAAAATTAAAAATTGTATACCTTCAAATACATCTTCATAATTCATAACTAAATATCGAAGATTATACTGATTATATATGCATCGAGGTTTTGCTAAACCACGTTTCACAAGATGTCGTTGACAAAGGCTTGTTTTTAGTGAAATTCCACGGACGGCAAGAACTTGAGTTTCTGGTAGCAATCTAACCCGTCATAAGTATGATTAATGATAAAGACAAGATAATCACCTATATCTTGTTAGTATAACTTGTACTCAGTTGTATTTACATGAATTTCGGTTATGTTTTGTTTGGTATGGCAAACTCGACGAACTGAGTTTTTGCTTTACAAATTAATACTTCTCCTGAACGAATTTAATACGAAGATGTCCAATGTCAAGATGATTTAGATACTTGGAAATGCATTAACCTCTTTCAAGGAATCGCGCTGGTTATGGTTACTTAAATATATTGCAATAACTATGTATTTATAGTATGAAATTTAATAACACGTGCGGAATTAATCGTCATCAACACGGATGAAGGAATGCAATATTTTAGGAATTACAGCGATATATGCCCACATAAATATTATATGCGGTTTAAATTCCTATTTCAATTGTCGAATCGATTTCCTCCAACGAAAATAATTGAATTTAATATTATTAATTTCGTACCTAATAAATAATGTAACGTTTATTTACACGATACAGAAATTGCCCAATTTGAAATGATAATTAATTTATTATTTAGGTTGAATTAATTTTTGACATATTTAATTTAGGATTCCATCAAATAAATCATCTCTCATTTGGTCTATTTCAGGTAATTGTAAATCCTCAATTGATTACGTCGTGCCGTACATAAATATAAAATAATGAAATTAACTAATTGTTTACTGTATTTGATATTTTCACCTATTCCATACGTGTACATATACAGGTGGGATTAAAATATGAAATATTTAAAAAATAAGCGAACCGGTTTTTTAAAAACGCTGAAACAGGTCGATTTTATTTTTTAAAAATACACATTAATATGTGCGATTCACATTCCAACTTTCATTTGTTTTGTAGTTATGACGTCATAACAAAAAATTTAAATGGCGACATACATTTTTTTTAGTGGAATCCGATAGTGATGTTTCTACCCTTTATGACCGTGCAAATAAATCGTAGGGTTGCATAAAAAAAATTCTAAGAAAAATCGAGCTGAACATTATTATTACTATTATTATCATGGTATATTTATTTTTTGTAATGACGTCTAATTACAAAACAAATGAAAGTCGGAAGGTGAATCGCACGTATTAATGTGTATTTTTAAAATCTAAAATCGACCTGTTTCAGCGTTTTTTAAAAAACCCGTTGAGTTCGCTTTTTTTTAAATATTCCATATTTTAATCCCATCCTGTATATGTGATAATCAATAACAACATACTGAGATATTACAATGTACTGCATCAGTTTTAAAACTTGTTGAAACATGTAAATTTTATTTCATACAACTCCTTGTGAACGCTACGTAATTAACAAAATTATTTACAGCAAAATAGTTCTAGAAGTCTACTTTATAGATAATTATTTCAACATGCAACATTGTATTAGATATTAAAAACACATTTTTATGACGTTAACTTTTATAATTTTTTTTTTATTATTATTATTTTGTTGTTTCTGTGTTTTTAAGATGCTTGCAAATACCGTCGAAAAAAAGGGAGACGTTCTGGGGAAAAAGAAAATCGACCAATGAGAACACCATTCAGGTACATACCAGCTACAAAATAAAGAAATTATACGTTTGTTTTACTTTTATGAACGTAGCGAAAATAAGAAAATTTAACTATTTAGCGCCGTGAAAATGCCATTTAAAATGATATTGTGTTTCAATTTAATGAACATAAAATTGAATGAACATACCACACCACATACATACAAATTATTTCTTCTTTACAAAACTGTTACACCCTTGCAAACTCAGTTCCGATTGCAATTCTTTAGAAAGCTTGGAAATCACTTTCTATTTAAATTCATTTTCGACTTTACTTTCTTTTAAAATAAAGGGTATGAAAATTCATCAAATCTTTTAAATCTTTTATTTTTTAATGGTTCTCTAAAATACGCCATTTAATAGGACAAGTGAGCATAATACAAAATTACCATTTAACTAACTGTCAAGGCCTTGCCAGAACTGAAATTACTGAATAAAACACGAAAATTATTTTAAAAATATTATTACAGAATTTTTACGTTAATGGAATGCGACCCAGTGAGAGCATTAAATAAATACAAAAAACATGTCGACTTTTTTCATCTTAGCATTAACATGTCCTTTTCAATTTTAATTTGACTCATACGGCTAACATGTTAAAAATCCGCCTACACCCAAGCCGAACGATTTAAATACAATCTAAGATGCACATCCGAAGCAAAGATAAACCTTTTATAACGAAACGCATGTCACGGATGCATGCGATAATATCTCAGGGATCTAAGTAATATAGGGCTTCTATAGACATGTCTCGGCCTGGGCATTATCATAATCTTCTTAGAATCGCTTCGTATTTCAATGCAATTGTTCTGATATCAAAATGTGACACCTGCAGAACACCTGAGTAGCAACGTTAAATTATCCACGATGCTTTTTCTATTCCGTAATGCCGTTTTATTGCAACGGAAATCAAGAGCAATTTCAGAATTGGTTTTAATGAGAAATTTCGTAGTACGTGTTTTTGGAATGTTCAACATTTTAATTTCAATTTTGATTGTTATTAGTGGTTTTAGAACAAATATTTGATTATCATTATTTTAACTGAAATTAATCAATTTGTTTCACTCTGTGTGGGTTGAATCGCCTCAGCCAAAATTTTCACCATCTGATTATTATTATTTGTTTGGACAAATGTTTAGCATTTTTAGAATGTACTAGATGCAAAAGTACTACGTAAAATTTTTATATTTCATTTTAAATAAATTATTTAAAAACAATTTCATTTTATATTTCCATGTTCCTCGTAAAAAGCTACTTATACTTACTGTTGGAAACATTTAATATGATATACGAAGTAATTTTCAGGCTTTTAAAACAGCTTTTAGAACTTTAATTGTGTTACGGTATTGCTAAAATCGCAAAAAAATTAACAACGTAGTTCGCTAGAACTTTTATTAATGTACAACTTTTCTATTAAATATTCGAAGCGTGAAAAAGTCATTATACACATGAATAAAAATCAGGATACTGATAATTCGAAATATAGAAATGCCTGTTTTGAAATAAAAGTTTCCAATAACGTCATCAATGAAGTTTGTAAATAAGCCCACATTTAGTGAGAATTCCATGTGCTTTGTACATAATCTCCACCACGTCAAAGCTCAGACGATTCCAGGAAAGAATCCAAAGAGCGCTTTGGCTTTAAAATTTTGATCTTTTTTTTTCCAATAGAAATTGATAGAAAATATTTTCGCCTTCTGGACTCCTGAAAACGACTTATTTTATTAATATTTCTCCAAGTAGAAATTAGTTTCGTTGATATTTGGAGTATTGTATATTGTAAAAAATGCAAATCAATATTCAAATAATTTATATTTAAAAAAATTTAAGAAATAAAATTCAAACAATATTCAAAGAATATAAATTTTAAAAATTTTAAGAAATAAAATGACGTATAAACCATTTGATGTCGATACAAATTTTGGCGAAAAAATCTACTTGTGTTGCAAGCAATATTCGTGAATTTCCCTAAATACGTAACACTTTATAAAACCTTTCAGATACATTATTCTTATTGCTTCTACTGTTTCTTTTAAGATTTGTATAGTTTGAAATAATTTCCTAGAAAGAGCATTTTGAATTTGGAAATTATTGCAACGAAATCGTCGATAGTTGCAAAAACAATACCTAGTATAGTAGTAGGTACATACATATATGATTACATACAGAGTGTTAGAAATCTTGGAGTCAAAGTTTTAAAGGAATAGGTATCTAGCATATCAGTTGAACATAACGATTAAATAAAAACTTTATAGAAAATAAATTTATTTCGTAAATTCCAATCTATGTAGAGGTTTCTGGTTATAAAGTTATTTTGAAATTCCTTATACCTTAACATTTTAACAAGATCTGTAACATTCTGCGTTTTTGTGATGTGAGTTTTTAATGATTAATACATTTTTTAATTGGTATGCAACTATATACATATTTAAAAAACTGAAATTTGTTTGTAGATATATCTCGTCCGCAACGCCATCTACTGCAATCTTAAAATACACACTGTAATTAATCGCATTTAAACTTGTAATGCACGTAAATTATTTCGTGCAAGAAAGTCGTTTGGTAACCTCCCACATTCAATAGCACATTCGATATCGGAATGTACAAATCTGATGCATAAGCACTCGGTGGTACAAACTGTCTGCGTTGAATTCGTATCCACGGAGCGCGGAGGTGTGTCCGCCTGCTGCTTACTGAATTATATGTTAAAGAGCGCAATTTATGTTGTAATGCAATTTATTTTCAAATATTATTTTTTCAACAGATTTTCAATATTTTTTTTATTTAATAATGCTACAATCTGGTCAGTGGCCAATAAGTAACTTTTTTCAATCCTAACTTGTTAACTACTTAAAATCTAAGAGTCACCGTTTGATGTCTTCTTAGTTATTTTTGTTGTCACTAGGGCACTTTTGCTAACGCACTAATCAAACAATGCTCTGCTTTGCTCACTTTGCCATAAACTACACTACACCAACTCGTGAGGTCTAGTCTTCTTCAGTCTTCTCTTCTAGTACGAGTTATCCAGAAGCTGGATGGCTTCAATATTCTCATTCTTTCGTGACTTTTTGCAAACTTTTGTATTTCTTTATCGACGAGCTCCATTCGTAAATCCTTATGGAAGTCTTCATTACGAATATACCAGGGTCATTAACTATGCCCCTTAATACTTTGTTTTGAAAGGTTTGTATTATTTTCGTGTTGGTCCTTTTGGTACACTCCCATAGTTGTATACCGTTTTATAATTGTTTGTAAATGAGAAGCTTGTTATGCGTTGACAACCCCGAGTATCTTTCTAGGAGCCAGTACGATTTTTTATACTTGATAGTTAGTTCTTCTTTTTTCTTCACGTGTGCTTTCCAGCGAAGCTTCGTGTCTAATGTTAGACCCTTGTACGTTAATTTTTATTGATACGTAATGTATTTTTTTACTAGTGAAATCAATATGTACTGATTTGCCGTCGTTTAATTTAATCTTCCATTTCTTAGTCCATTTTTGGAATTTATTCATAGCATTTCGTAATTTATTAGCTGTTTGTGCATTATCTTTACCCACTGCTAATATAGTTAATATGGCTAATATGCCATTTTCAATGAACGTGTAAAAACAATGAATGTACGATTGGAAGTATTTAATATTCTTTTGTTTACAAATCATTTACTGACATCAAATAATAATATACAATAAAATATTTCTGACTATGCCATGAACATAATAATTTAATATTCGGATCCAGGCTTCTTCGTGTGCCAATATTCAATTCCCGTATTTATGGCTGGAGGAGTTAAATGAAAAACAATGCACTGCATGCACGCTACTTGATCTTTCAAGAGCTTTTGATTCAGTATATCACAATATCTTATTAGAAAAGTTAAAAGTAATGGGTTTCAGGAGAGTTGCTTTGGAATGGCTCCGTACATATCTTGTTGGCAGATATCTTGCGGCACAGGACGCGAATGGGCAGGACCTGTTTTCAGAATGGGCTAGCGTCAAGTACGGAGTACCCCAAGGATCCATTCTCGGCCCCTTACCATACATACTACTTAACGACTTACCTGACTTGATCAAAAGCCCACTGATTTTTTACGCAGACGACGACCTCTTTGGTAACGAAAGCTGGTGGAAGTGCAGGAGTCGTGAGGAGTATTAAGACAGACTTACCAAAAACGAGTGAATGGTTTACTAACCATAAGTTAAAACTGAATATTTCTAAAACCAACATCATTAAGTTTGGTAACATTAACGACGCCTCTACAAATTACCACTACAAATGAAGCGGTGTTTCTTGGATGGAGGCTGGACTCAGGGCTATCCTGGCGTGCTCATGTTGATCATATCGCAAGAAAACTGTCCAGTACTTGCTACGCCATAAGAACATTCTCGCTACGGTAATGTTTACTCAATGCTTTACGGAGTGGTGTTTTGGGGCAATTCAGTAGAAACGGAAAAAATATTCATTCTACAAAAGTCCCGTGTGGGAGCGATTTTCAACATGACTTGCAGATAGTCTTGTGTAGGTGTATTTAAAGAACATAAAATCCTTAAACTACCATTTGTTTCGTGTTGGAGTGTGCGTGCTTCGTTAAAGCGAATTATTCGGATTTCTTCAAGAAACATGAACTAGAGCATTCTTACAGCACGAGAGGTACGCTCCACAGTGCTATTCTACAAATCTAAAAATGTGGTTTATTTAATCAGTTACCAGCTTCCCTAAAGACATTACCTTTTAAACAGTTTAAATATACATAAACTGAAAACAGCTTTATTAGAAAAAGCTACTGTATATAGTTTTTTCTAATAAAGCTGTTTCAGTTTTCAGCTGTGACCGGCATAAATGTTGCAACATATGGGAACGTTTTGGGGGATAGGTTCAGAATGTCCACAAACCCAAAAAATTGTTTTGTCACATGTCACGTGACCACTAGTATGGCGGGTAATTTAAAAAATATGCTACTAATCTGCAAAAAGTGAAGTTAGATTATTTGAAAAGTTGCTTAGAATTCGATTCTAAGGGTATATGAAATTTTGTAAAATATTAAAAAAAAAATTGAAAACCACAATTTTGTCAATTTTTTTAACTACAAATAAGCAAATATAAGTAATGAATACAACACAAAACTATGCCAAAAAAATTTCTTCTAAACTAGAACGATCTGACAGGGTACCAAGAATACTCGCTCCATTTCTTTGGATTGTTAGGGAAATTCTCTGCTTCAAATATGTTTTCGCTCTTATGTCTCCCGTTTCTAGTGATAATTTAGACCCTATTGTCTCAATCTTCCCTTGCTCTTAGGACAACTAAGGCCATGCGTGCCCCTTTTGTTAACAAATGAACCGCAGCAGCAGAAATGACTCTGGAAAATGTCGCAACTTTTCAGAGCCATTTCTGCTGCCGAGTCTGAGGCCAACGCAAGTTTGGAAAATTTGTTTGTCCAAAAAGGAGCCAATATTTTTTGATGGTATTGCTTGCAACCACGCTCCGGACTCAGGGGATTGTCAAGCTTAAAAACGGGCCAAGTCTGAGTCATAATGCAACTCCGTTTCGATTATTCTTTTTAGGTTAAAAATATCCCAATTCTTTTGCTCTGCTTTAGATGTTGGTAATTCGGTGTTGATAATAGACCAAGTAGAAATAGCTTCTTCCAGGTGGTGGATCTGAATCTTGTTGTCCTTGGAAGGGAGAATGGTAGACACAAGATCCAGAGAACCATAGGCTGAGCTGAGAAAAGCAGGGAGAATTCCCAAACCTCCTTTCATAACTGGAAGTGATGCTTGTAACCATTGAATTTCGTTCAAATTAATGTTAAGAAGCGTTTCCAGACTGGATTTAAGACGAGAATCTATTTCGAATACTAAAGATGGAAGTTTCCAAATGGCGCTTGTTCTGAGGAAGTATGTGAATTTTGGGATGAAAAGACAATTTTTCAATAAAAAATAAGCAATGTGAGGACTGACTTGGTCTAGACGAGAAATAAGGAGTTCTAGTTTATTTTGTTTTGTTTTAAAAGAATTTATGTAACTTAAATTACATGTTACTCTTTTTGGGTTTTAGCAGCTCAACAGAAGTAAATTCTCTGAATATGGTTGATAATCAAACAATTTTGTCAATTCTTGCATAACTAACAGAGTTAAAGGTAAAAATTAGGTTTTCAGTATGATAGTTGCTGTTGCAAGGGACTGCATAAAAGTAGTACTAAATAAATTTTACTAAATAATAAGCAATAGCAAGGAGCAAATATGAATACAGATGCTTATTAAGCATACAAACAATCTAAAATTTATTTATTACTACTTTATACAGTCCCTTCCAACAACAACTATCGTACTGAAAACCTAGTTTTTAACTTTAACTCTGTTAGTTATGCAATAATTGACAAAATTGTTTGATTATCAACCAAATTCAGAGACTTTACTTCTGTTGAACTGCTAAAACCAAAAAAAGGATAATGTAATATAATTTTTAAAAAATTGACAAATTTGTGGTTTTTATTTCTTTTTAAATATGTTTACAAAAATTACATATACCCTCAGAATAGAATTCTAAGCAACTTTTTCAAATAATTTTTTGGGATGTGATCTAATTTCACTTTTTGCAAATTAGAGGCATATTTTTTTAAATTACCCGCCATACTAGTAGTCACGTGACATGTGACAAAGCGAATTTTTGGGTTTGTGGACATGCTGAACCTATCCCCCAAAACGAATTTTACCATGTT
The DNA here is from genome assembly GCA_018397195.1 of Lethrus apterus. Lineage (NCBI taxonomy): Eukaryota > Metazoa > Arthropoda > Insecta > Coleoptera > Geotrupidae > Lethrus > Lethrus apterus. Next base: position 307 of record JAFFZR010021965.1, on the reverse strand, counting down.
TCAATAATAAAAAACTTTCCCATATGTTGCAACATTTATGCCGGTCACTGTATAAGTTAATTAATATTTTCACAAGATTTATAATGTTTATTTTCATGTTTTTGAAGTGTTCTTTTTATATATTTTTATACTTATTTTTATTTTTATTTTTATTAGATTATTTTCCGACGCATTCCACGCTGTAATGTAATTATGAATAAAGAGTGTACTATTATTATTATTATTATTATTATTATTATTAAAATGTTACTTATGATAGTGTTAGTGGACCCTTGTTTAGTGACGTTACGTCTGTGTTCATTATTTT
>JAFFZR010021963.1:0-10326 GCA_018397195.1 Lethrus apterus | reverse complement strand
TTTCTATCTGGATAACTTGTTTCATGGCTTACTTAATTGCGTTTCACTGTGATCACATTTTAATTGATTTTTACGGCTACGGTTCGTGCAAAATATGATTTTATTATATCGCTGTGTTCAGAAAAAAAAGTAGAATTCGAAAAAAAGAAAAAAAAGATATGTTGCCATTAAAAAAAAAAAAAAATTGTCAATCGTTGTTCAGAGGCGCTTCAAAATAAAACGTATTATTTACTGCCAGTTTATAGCGGGCTTTGAACAATTCAATGCGGTTTTTGAATTTTGAAAATCGGATGACTAATAACGATACTACAGCTCTGTCCGTTTTTTATGCACCTCCCTGTATAATATGTATAAATTCGGAAATAAATATTACATTAATGAAAGATTTAAAAAAAAACACAAAAAACGACAACTTTTCTTTGTCAAAAATTTACAAAATCAACGCCTCAAGGGACGCCATCAATTAACTTAACCTCAAAAAAAAATGCAATAAAAATCGCATTTTCCGCAGAGGATGAACGGGTACGAAAAGAAAAACACGAAACCGGAAACAAAGTACGAACGCTGCACATCATGTGAGAATTTTCCACTCGGCGGCGAAGGAACCTAAGAGAATGCAAATTTAAAGCAAACAGAGCGCGCCCGGTCTGAGGCAGGCCACGTTAATTATAAAACAAACGAATATCCACTCCGCGTAATGTGTAAAGCTTAATTTACTGACCTAATCAGAAAAAGCTCGACGCCCGACCGCGGAGCTTCCTAACGAGCTGGCTAAGCGTTCCGCCGTTTTGAACAAAGACGATTCTTGGTATATACATGTGTGTGTGTGTGTGTGTGTGTGTATCTGCGCTTTTTTAATGCAATTTGTCTTTTTTCGATGTATTGCAACGAAACATGAAAAAGGATGTAAAATAAAAAAAGTAAGATAATAAAAGAAAAGGCAAAAGCGTGTGAGGTATTTTCTTTAAATTTCTTTCTTTAACTTTGTCCTTGTACTTGACGTAGTTTTGTAATTTTGAGTATAAAAATGGAAATATTTCAGTGTTGTGTCAAATTTTCCCATCTACTATCTATATTATTGAAGCTTCATAACCCCTCACAAAGATTATACAAAATAAGACAACTATCTGCATAATACTCTTCTAATTTTAGTTTGAAAATTATCAACTTTCATAATATTTGTCTAATTCGATGGACATCATATTCAACTTGAAAAATCTCCGATGTGTTATCGACGACTTTTCAGGTCAAAATCCACTCAAACAACAAAAAAATAGGTCGTCGAACATAACCAAAAACCTACACCCTACACCGACACTTAAAATCAAATCAGTATTTTTGGTCGTCTGTGCGCTCGCCTTCACCACCGCCGATCCGATCTCTCGTAAAGAGAGTAAACGTTACGTTTTCAATTATGCCCTCGTTCCCGGGCTAATGGCACCGTATTTTGCGGTTTCTTCGTCGAGGACGCGTTTTTGCGCGCGTCGCCCGTTATTTGTCTCGTCGTCGACATGGAACCATCATTTGGATAGTTTTTTTTCCGCCGTCGCGTTTTCGTTTTCCAAACACGGTAATACACTTTTAATGTGCGTTGTAATGACAAAGCGTGCAGAAACGCGTAAGAACGACTGGAAAAAAATTGATCGAGGATTCGAGGCAAAAGTAAAGGAAAAAAACACACGAACTGTGCTTTCAAAAATTGTTGCAATTTATTCCTTTTTTTGGTTATTTTTAGAGATTTGTTGGTTTTATTGTTCAGGATTTTATGTTGGAAACGACGTTCCTAAAAATCCAGTTTGTTGATAAGAAAAATCTAGTTTCAAAAAAATCAGCAAATCGTTTAAATTTCTTCAAACAAACCTAAAGGTTAATAGAATTGGTCGACGAAAATCAACCCAATTAATTAATCATACAACCTTATCTTCAACCTGTCAAACCCAAAATTGCAAAATTGATTTATCTTCCCTAATATTTAGTTGAAGATGGACCTTATGAATTTCTTTTAACAAAGCCTAAAGATTAAATTGTTTCGATCGACAAAACTCCTTTAATTAATCAAATCGTGCAACCAAATGTAACTAAACCCAACTGGTCTTGTATACTTATGGAAAACTCAATCACAACTCAATTTAAAGCAAAACTCAGTTTCATCTTAACCCAGGGGTAAAAGAAATGAAAATAAAAAAAAATTATCTTACGGAATACTCGGTGGAGGAGGTGTTAAGCAGGTGGCAGGATGGGGGGGGGGGGGGGGGGGGGGAAGAATTTGTTTTAGTATTCGCAGATGACCTAATGCTGCCAGCGGATAGGAAGGCTGATCTAAAGGGTATGGTCACGAGGTTTGAAAAATTTTCAAATAAAACAGGGCTAAACACAGGGAAATCTAAACTCATGATCTTTAGAAAAGGAGCCGAAAAGAGAATAGCGATAAAGTTAAGGTGCAAAATGGGAATGCAATATTTTTCTTCGGTTCAATTTGGATTTCTTTTATCGGTTCAAATTTAACATCCGGCAGCATCAGTATCCCCCCATAAAACTAGCAAATCTCGTAGGTGTAAACGCACACCAACAAGATGGTCCGCGGTCGAGACGAACGTTTTTATTTTTCGCGACGTCACGTCATAGGCGTTAGAGAGCGCGTTTTACGCGAAATTAGCCGATCCTTATCGGATCGCGCTGTTACGAAACGGGCGGCGATAGCGATCTCGCGCGGATATAGATGTTAGAGGTCGCCTCACTTTCATATGTTATCATGTATTAAAGCGCGTTTGCACATTAGCCACACGGTGCGGCGATCGTGATCTCGACGTTGTACGCCCGCACCTACTTTTACTAAAAATTTACCAACCCGCCCGCCTCTTAAAACTGTTATAGAAAAACCAATTAGATCAAAAAAAAATGTAAATAAAGAAACAAAATTTCTTAGAAACTGAACAAATCTGTTTAATAGCATCGAGCACGGGTGGGAAGCCTTTTTTATAACATGGTCCAGAATACATTTTACGTTTTTTCCGCGGGCCGTAGTAGTTAATTGACACCTTCTTGTGACCTATAAATTTTTAGTCTGCAAATATGAAATAAATATTTTTCTTTGTAATTCTTTTAGTTGAGTATGACATACATGTTGCTATGTGCGTTTATAATCAATTCAAACTAAAAGAATTACAATCAAAAATATTTATTTATAATTTCTTCTAAAGATCTCGCGGGCCGGATAGAAACTTTTCGCGGGCCGTAGCTGGCCCGCGGGCCGGGTGTTGCCCACCGTTGGCATAGAGAATGCTGAATAATTCGAACTCCACAGATGTACACGACGATTTTCAAAACATACAGACGTGACTCGTCATCGACGCCGTTCTGTCGTCAAAGATGAACTCATCAAAAATTTAAAACTCGGCGTGGACAGAACCGTCATCAATTGTTAAATTTCTTTAATTACGGCTTTCATACGAGACGACATGTCCCATGTCACACACACACACACACACACACAAACACAAAACGTACCCGACCGATCGACAAATAATAGATGAACGCATTAAATACGACGACGACGGGGACTCCGTCGTAATGCAAAGTCTCTTCGCTCTATACTTAGCGTAATTGCCATATTCGAATCGACGCGACGGGAGTAACACTCGTCCGTTGTGTACGTCGATGTATAATTTCGCATTAATAACTCGCCCTTTGTTGGTATTGATTTTGCTAGGAGCTAATGTCTTCTGCGTGCATGCATTACAGATGCGATAATGCGAACGAGTTGCCGAGAAATATCGTTTTGAGATGTTTAGTGTAATTGTCTGAATTCAATGAAGTTTAATAAAAAAAAAAAAAATGACGACCAACTAAGTAGAATTTTAACGATGGGACGAATTAAAATTACATATTCGATGAATAGATCGAGATAAGGGAATGCGCGCTCTATGACATACGGCCATCTATACTTGTGAGACGTTGAATGCTTAAAATGGAAGAAGAAAAATTAAAAAATTGGTAACAAAAGTGTTATTTGCCATTTTTGGATGAAGGGAAGAGGGATTTAAGGACAAGAACAAACTGGGAATTGGAAGATTTCCGCATGTTAAAATGGCTGAGACATGTAGAAAAATTGATTAGAGAGAGATTTCCTCCAAAGTTTGTTCTAAGCAGAAAACCAATAGCAAAAAGAAGGAAAGGACGACCAAGAGATGGATGAACAGTTTTTGGAGGAGGACTTGAAAATAATAGAAGTTTGAAATTGGAAAGAAATAACATAAAACAGGAGTGGCGAGAAATAGTGCAAAGAACGCTCCAAGGAAGATGGTGATGAAAGTGAGCTTTGGATTTGTCACGCAATAATTTTTCCAAACAAAAACCGCAATACAATTACCAACGACAATTTCTTTATATGAACAAAAATATAATTTAATTATTAATTAACTGTTTTAATTGTTTCCACTATAAGGAGCAATTTACATCTTTAATTATTTTAAATTCGCGAATTGCCGGCGTGTAATAATTTTTATTGAATATTTTTTCATATTTTATACACTTTATTTATAAAAGGTCAGTCTACATTGTTGCTAAAGAGTTCTTGGAAAAGAATGTCCAAACGCAGATTTCACTGTACCGCCACTGATACGATCGTTGCAATTGTTTAAACGCGTGACCTTACAGACCCGGACTGGACATTTTAAAACTATTTCTGACATATTTGTAATTGCATAACCGACATTTTTGACGATTTAGTTTAGTTTTGTTTTGTTTTTGTTCGCACCTATTATATAAATAAATAAATTAGTAAATTATGATAATTAAAAAATTTAAATTTGAGAATTTTTCACATCAAAAATTAAATCGACGGCGATCATTATCATTTTCAAACGTAAAAGTTCGCCACCGTTAACATTAGAAGAAATCCACAATTTCTGCTCTAAATAACTCGTAAATGTAGAAAGTGCATAAATCAATCAAGTGAATAAGTCTGTGGGAATCTACGAGCAACGAACACGGTTATAATGTGATATCGAAGTTCGTGTGCAAAAAAAAAAAGTTTTTTCGTTCGTTTTCACGTCTGATAATAACGGACAAAATCCAATTCCACGTAATAACTTTCTATCTTATGTGTTTTTGATAAAAACGGAATTATGAGCAGGTGATTTTTGTCCGTGTATTGGTCATTGCATTTCGAATAAAATTTTTGTCTTGGTGGTAAAAGTTGTTATAAGTTATACTTAAGATTTGATTGTGTAATTGATTTGAATGACACACTGTTTAATTAGTTGGTCACACGGTTAATTCACGAATGATATCCGTGGACGAGTTTGAAAATGTGTATTATTGAAAAAAAACACAAAGTGAACATTAGAAGAAAAAATATGCTTCAAATAAACAAAAAGTCAACAAGAACCTAGACCTATCTGCGAGCTGGAGGAAGACCTATAACAGAAAGTTGAAGGACCGGTGGATCCACGCAGGAAGAGATTGTCCTCACAGTTTAAATAAATTGTTAGGATCGATTACAATTATTAGAAAGGTTATTTCCTTCCGTGGATCTACCGATCCTACAGTTTCCAAAGTAAAAAAATTTACAAAAACCTTGGGTTGGGATTTGTAATGGATGAATTAGATTTCCCATAGTTTCCTGAATGGATAATTTAAACAGCCAGTAGCAATTGTTACCAAAATAACAAAATACAAAATTTCAATGTTTCAACAAAAAAAAATATCTAATAATCCATCCATACCAATTCGCCGTGCATTTCTCATCGAAACAAAAAATTTGTAATCACATTTTCCGACAAAGTGGGCTTCGACTGTCCCCAACGAGGATATAAATAACACATCGTCACTCGATCAACGCCCACGCAAAAAAAAATCAATCAAATCCACGCCGTGCAACTGAAAAGACCGTCGTCGACGGCCGCTACCGACCGCTATTTGCTGCAGAAGACGGCTACGAAGGCGGTAATCTAATATGGAGTAGGTTCTGTCACGTTTCAGTCCAATACGTGACCCCACGGGCGAAAGCATGTGAACATGTTTTCTCTCTGTGTTTACCTTTTAATATCGTCCGTCGATCGGACGAAACCTACGGGAATTCCGAGTGGTCCGGTTCGACGATAAGTTCGCGAGTTTTATCGCCTAAGAGATGAGGGTTCGAACGGACGAAACGTCGCGCTCTCACATAAGATTTACTGTTATTTACTGTTTAAAAAACAACGTCGATTACTCTGATGACTTATCTTTTATGCTTGAGCAAGCGATCAGAACGCAGAACCGCCAGGCTGTTTCACTGTCTGTATAAACATTGTAAATTGCAAACAAATTTAAAACAATTCTGTTATAATTAAAATTTTATTAATAATTCAAAACAATATTAATTAATAAACATAAAAATAATTACGCGTTTGTTCTTCTTTTTTTTTTTTTCTCTCCATCAATTTAATCAACACGTGTCTGCGATATATGTGTCACAAAAACAAGGTGATTAGATCAACGGCAATGCCACTAACGGAGGATGCATGTCGACGTGGCCCCGAGCTCTTGGTTACGTTTCCGGGCGTAAAATCTAATCCGGCGACGTGTAACGTCGTTTCATAATCAAAATACGTAACCGATACGAAATGGATTTCATTTTAAGATTTTTCTGATTGGGTATTTATTTATAGCATCCGTTGTGGCTTAATTGAAATTTTGGATGATTTCTTACCTTGTACCCCTTAATAATTTTTAACTTATTAATTTTTTTTTTGAGTGGGAGGGTATAAAAATATTATGTCGATGACGGGGCGAACCCAACACTGAACACTTTATATGAGACCTGGATCCACCTCTGTACATTATAATTATTATTGTAATTATTATTATCAAAAAGTGTATTATTAATTATCGTTTATGATAAAATGTTGAAAGAATTGAAACAAAAGGTACACGGAGTTTTAAAACAGTTGATAATCTGTCATCGTCGGTCATCATTCAATTTCAGAAACACTTGAAATATTATTTAAATATTACGCAACCTCTAGGCACAGCAGACGTTGGCTGAAAGTTAAAGGTGTGCCGCAAGGACCCGTGCTTGGACCTCTCCGTTGCAAACCTCTCGAGCTTGTTAAGCTGTTAAGGTAAATTTAGTTTCGTTAGGTTATACAGTTATTAATTCATTTATAAAATTTTTAGAAAATATTAATCTTGTTGTGTCCTGTTACCCTTGAGTGTTCAACAAAAAAAAACTTCAAATACGAGTAGATTTTTGTATTACTTAAAACCTTTTATTATCATCCTTTAATCAGCAATCCCCTTAAAAAATCTCCCAGAACGGTAACATCTTAGCATATCGAACCCCCGTCACCCGCCGTGCACCTAGAGAAAAAAAAAACAGATTAAAACAAATACCGAAATAAAAGATGCTCGTACAATGGATTAACATTAAATCTTCGTAAAAGTCCATTATTTTCGCGCCTTCTTTTCGACGTCCCCTCCCCCTCTCTCCCGTTTCCGGTAATACATGGGCGCGCGCTCGATTCGTGAAAAAGCTCATCAAATGAAAGAAAGCATTTCGAAGCCGGGACGATTCCCCGGCACGAAAACTAAAAAGCTGCAATGAGTTGTCACGTCGCAATCGATAAATGAGCGAAGTGTGCGCGACGACGACCGAAAGGGGGGCGGCGGGGGCGTCGTGATTAACATCTCTTTCGCGGATTGTCTTGATCCGCGTCCCTCTGGCGGAGGTCGCACACATGCAAATTTTCTCCGTCGGTTCGTTGCCGAATTTGTCCCTTTTTTTCTCGGCGACGTCGCGCGTAGTTAAGGTGAACGTTGAACCTTTCATGCGTCCTTAATTCATGCAAAGCCGCCTTAAGCTGAAATTTTTGTGTGTAATCAGGAATTCGCGCCCGCATTTTAATATATTACAGGCACGTAATAATATAATTGACCTGTTCGGAATTCGACTTTGGTGGGTTTATCCGACGAACCAAGTCATTATAAATTAAATGATAAAGTTTGTGTATGGACTTATCGCGTTGAAATATTTCATTAAAAAAAATAATAATAACCAGATAGATAAAAATTTTCGTTAGTTTTCAATTAACAAATAAATATTCGCGAAGATCGAATTCAACATTATGATTGGTTCGCAAATTTGATTTTGCGACGGAAAATATTTGAAAATAGTTTTGAAAATTCCAAAAATTAAAAAAATCACATTGAAGTATTCTCGCTTGATGTACGAGCCCCATCTAACGGTGAGAGATCGAAGCCTTCAGTGGGCGTCTACTTTATCGGCCGCTTTATCGACTCACACAGGAGCTGTACTGACGACGGATGCAACCCAGAAACTAACGTCTGCAACTAGTGTGAGAATCAGTGCAGGTCGAGCACGTGGTACATTTTTAATGGTTCCAAGAGCTTTTAAAATCAACTTGCCCTCTCAAAGAGTTTGTTGCCGAACTATTGATAAAAGCGCCAGCGATAAAAGCTTTAATGTCTGTACGAAAAATATTTAAAAAATTATAAGTAGTATTATTCATAGTTTTCTTTTTATTTGGTTTTTACGAGCAAAAACTTTCATACAGGAAGTATGTATTTAAATTTTATTGTTTAATTCAAAAATGATTGTTTTAATTTGTTTCTAAAAAATGATATTTTCTTCCTAATTCAAAAACTTAAAACTTTGAAGCTTTCCTGCAGGAAACATTGCAAACAAATATTTTTCATCCGCCACCGGTAGATGGCGCTGTACATTTGGTTTAAGCAAAAACTGGCTAACACGGTGATTCGACAAATCGAATGATCGACTAAAAATAAATTTATATAAATTATCTTGAAGAAAATGAAAATTTCTTGCTTTTCTGAAAAAGTTCAAAATTTAGTTCATCGGCGCTCATTTTTTCCATTTAATTTCTTCGAAAAATTCCAAAAACAAACACCAACATCGAATATAACGTAAACTTTCCAACTAATCCTAATACCAACATGAAAAAAATTAATAAACAACACCAACTTACGATCTCCTTAATTATCCCCAAAAAGAAAAAAAACACTTTTCCGGTACATCGTCGGCAATGTCTGATTTTTCAACGCAAATCCGACTTCACATCGGACATTATCCGTTCTAATAACACGTCTAAGATCGAACGCTGTTATTACTCGCAGAAACAACGAAAAAATAATCGATCTCATGCGAGCGAGCTCGACGGTAATGCGATGAACAATAATTGCGCGAGTTCGTATGTAATTTAATTAAAATTTGCGTACGGAAAAAAAGAGAAACGACGAAAGAAAGAAGAAAACAAAACGTCTCGTATGCATACTGCTCGGAGATGACTTCATAGCCTCATTGAGTGTATAATTTAGTGCGTGCACATACCAGTGCATCATCCATGGAATGGATGCACAATAACGCTCTGTATCTCATACGTGATCTAAGGCTCTCGTCATTATTACCAACCACGTGTGTCCGCCACCATAGACTTGAAGTATTATAGACCGACTACGTGCATTTTTTTAAATTTTATGAAAAAAATATTGTTGCAAAAAACTACCATTAAGCAACAAAAAAAAATGTTTGTTAAACACATTTTTTTATAGACATTTTCAGGTTTGCTGTTGTTGGCTTGCTGTGATAATTTCAGCCAAGTTCTTGTGTCAATTTGTGACAGAAAAAAATTCACGTGATGCGTTTTTTTAGTAGGTTATGGATGACATATAAATATTTCTTCTAGATTGGTACTGAATTGGATGAACATTGGCTGAATAACATAAAAATATCATGCTTCACAATGAATAATTACTATATAGGCAGTCATTTTACCAGGTCAACAACGTGTTATGGAGGCACAATGATTTTAGTTAGAAAGGACATAGCAGTAACTGAAATATCATTAACGTCATACACATGTGATTATGATTTTGAATGTTGTGGAGTTATTCTAAAGAAACAGTCAATAATAGTGCTATCAACTTACAAATCACAAAAAGCAAACTTAGAAATATTCTTACAGAAATTAGAATTTATATTAAATTACCATCAAAACAGCAAAAATATGATGGTGTGTGGAGACTTTAACTTAAATCTAATGGAATCAACTACAAATGTTCAACGCTTTCTTAGGATAATGGCAGCAAACAATTTATCTCAAACAATCTTTACTCCAACTAGAACAACTCAAAATCATGTATTGACAACATTTTTGTTAGAACTAATTTTCAGTATATTACAGATAATTGTACAATTGATCATAATTATCAAATAATAACAATTGAATGCCACATCAAAGACCACATTTCCCAATATTTTAAAAGATCATACTCAAATGCCAATAACAATAAATTCATATCTATAAT
>JAFFZR010021958.1:0-10788 GCA_018397195.1 Lethrus apterus | reverse complement strand
TGTTAGTAGAGAAAAAAGTTTTAAACAAAAGATGTAGATAATTAAATTAAATAAGTTTTATAATAGATAAAATTCGATAAAAGTGAACGGTTAGGGAGGTAAAGGCAAAAAACAGACGAAAATACGGAAGTTTCTGAATTTCTAACGAAATAACTCGACAAGTATTGGTGTTGGAAAAAAAAGTTTCGAATAAAAAAGGAAATTCAATTATAAGAGAAAAGGTCTCTATAGTTTTTTGTGTAAAATGATTCGTTTTCGAGATATCGAATTAAACGCGTTACTCGCGATAGCGGCGCCACTGACACTCGAGCAACCCCTCAAATCCGGCATTATGCTCAGAATACATCCTTCTAACAAATTATACTATCACCCAACTTACGTTATTTTATGTAGATTTTGGCTTATTTTTTGATAGATTTATTGGACTATGAATAAAATTTTCATATTATCTAATACCTATTTCAGATACGTTGGAAATTTTTACTTGGACTCCAATTCTAAATACCCATTTGGAACACGTACGGATGAGCATAAATTGTGATATTAATTATAATAAATTTATGTGATAAGATGAATGTATTATTAGACTTGTTTTTTAATTAACCCCGAACACTGTCATTTATATTATGGATTATGAAAAAACCTTTCATGATAATAAAAAAATGAGCCCCCGCGGGACGCGGCACTATCGAACGAGTACGAGCAAGCTGCGTGTCGACGATCCAGTTTTCTAATTAAGATAATATTTCGAACGAAATTTAAAAAAAACTATAAAAAGTTGTAAAAAGCACCCAGAACATAATCATCGATTTATTATGCTCGGAAATTTAATTATACGCCACGTCGCGGTTTAATAACGTTAAAAAAGGAAAGTCGTCTTTGAGAGACGCAAAGGGAAAAACTAATTTACAATTCAAAGAAAACCTTAAGTGGATTTCGTGCCTCAATAATGGAAAGAAGTTACACGAGTTTGCGTTTATGAAATGGTTCTCGTCTTGTTAAATGCGATTTATTTTGAGTTTAAATTCACATTAGAATATTTTTCTTGAAACATTTCGTTAAGATAAGGTATCGTTGGTATCAAACAAAAAAACATATAGAGATGATTTATGTAAATGTCACTAAACGTCAAATTCCTTAGTTTAAAGTACTACACCAAATTTAAGCATTAATAAACCCCGAAAATGCAAACGACGAAGCTACGCAGAATATTTATCACATCTTTAAGGAGATATTCCAAAGACATCCCGAAAAAAGGTAACGACAACATTTCCAGAACATTTTTCTGAAAGTTTAATTACAGAACCAGAAAAACCCAAGAAGCCTGACATCAAAAAACAACTTGCGATCGAAAAATTCCAACAGAAAGCGGTCAGGGTGTCCATTTTGGGCGCCGACACGCTCACAGGCGAAGCTCTGTCCGTCCTGCTGAAACAAAATCCTTTAGTTTCACATCTTTATCTTCACGGGGACCATGCACTCGGTGTCGCTTGCGATCTAGAACACATTGACACAAGGACCATAGTCAGCGGATTTCACGTGAACGATTTGGATAAAGCTGTTCGGGTAAAATCATCCGATCGAATGCTTGTGCCATTTTAAGCATTTTTTTTCGCAGAGGGCCGAAATTATCGTAATCCTGGGCGTCGACGCCACCACCGACCATCCTATCGGACCCGAAGAAAAAGTTCGATCAGAAATCAACAGACTCGTAAAACTGACGAAAGTGTGCACTATGTACGCCCCAAAGTCGATCGTTTGCGTTTGCGTGCAACCTATATCGATAAGTGTGCCGTTGGTGGCCGGGATATTCAAAAAGACACACTGGTACCATCCGGGAAGAATCATAGGAGTCGTTGAATTGAATCAGGTAAACACGCGCGTTCTGATTGTTTACCGACAAACCAGTCTGATGAAAACCAATTTAATTAGGTTAGATTGAATTCATTGGTGGCGAAATACAATCAGTTGGATCCGGCCGGTGTCCACGTACCTATAGTTGGAGGACCAGACGTCGATAGTTTGGTACCATTATTGTCACGCGCGACCCCTATAGGTTTGCCACCTTTAGACGCCGAATCCATGATGAAAGAATTTAGGAATATTCCGGAATGCGAGCCGGTCACCTTTCCGATTCCGAAGATGATATACGATCCAGCTCCCATGGCACAGGGGTTTGCCCTTAACCGTTTCCTGACCACCGTGGCATTGGGTCTCCTCGGCGATCAGAACGCCAACATAACGGGTTTTATAAGGAGCAACATCTTGCCGACGTGCAAGTAAGTAACTACTTTTAAGCGATGTTGGTGCAGCTGTTGATATTTTCGGGAAAAAAAATATATATAAAACAAATGATAAATGACGAACAGACGTATTAAAACACATTGTAAATTATACAATCATTAATACGAAAACCGATCGGTCGGTCACTGTTTCAAGAAAGATAAAAGCAACTGTGTTGATGTACCTTGACACAGTGCACGAAACGTGTAAAGTGTCCAAGTAATGTTAATTCTGAACCTTCTTTTCGTTTTCAAATTTTTATTTTTCTAGACATTTGGTTACGACTTTGAGGGTCGGCCCTGGCGGCATCGTCCACAATTACGGACTGCCTCGTCTAAACGGAACGGAATTGGCGCTGTTTGAAAAGGCGGCCCTTCTGCTACACGAAAGGGAAACCAGAGCAATTGAAATCCTCGAAGACATAGAATATTCAAACAGCAGCGCCCAGGCAAAAATTGAAAGCAAATGATTATAAAAATGTAATTTTTAAATTTATCCACCTTCACCTGTCGGCACGTGTTCGTTAGAAATTTTTTAGTTTATTGTAGTGTTTTGGATGTATACGTACGATCGAAAAATAAATCAGTTAAGAAACTTGTTTGCAATATTCTTCACAACTCCGAAGAGAAATCGGGTATCTACAAGCTGAACGTTGCGACTGTAATAAAGATTATTTTCCATCCGGCGTGTTTCGAGTTATGTACCTACTTTATCAACTCGAGACCGTAGACAACATACTTGAAATACTATACACATGAGGGTGGCTTGGCGAAGTCGGAAAATGAGAGTTTGTAAAATGGGAAAAAAATTGTGAAGGAAAATCAAAGGATTCAAAAACGCAGTTACTAATTACTCAAGAATCAGAAAAGTAGTTCATGAATCGTTGAATCACGTCTGATCAGCCTTTCGTTAGCTGTCTTAATCATTATCATAACAATGAAAAATATAAATTTAAACTATTTTTAAATGAAATTAATCGTCGAAATTGAATGAACTAAGCTATGGCATGCCTTCTGCCCGACAATCATGCCTCACTGTGCATTTTATTACTCGATATAAATACATAACGACATACACATAAATAGGTATCTGGAACTGTTCTAAAAATATTCTCGAAAGGAAACTCAAAGCGCCAGATCGATCGCACGAAATCAATCGAAAGATTACATTTTCAACTTTTCGAAATATTAACCGCCGAAACGTACTTACTATTTTATTATTTAGATGTTGGAGCTCTCGCTCCGTAAGTCGTCTCTTTGCATTTTCTTTCCTCTTTCGCTTGTATTGATTGTACTTGTAGAACAAATACATTCCGGGAAGCGCCAAAACCACGAACGGTTTCATCAACGGACTCGACATCGAACCTTGAGGCATGTTCGCTGAAAATCAAAAGTGTGTATTAATCTTTACATAAAACCAGAATCTAAGAACGTTTATAAAACCTGAATGTAAGACCAGAATGCAACGTTTAAGATTGGAATGTTTAGAATTGATACTGTCTTTTATGCATGAAGGAAGAAAAATGGGAGCAATGAAGTAGATGTATTTGGGGGGAAGAAAAATGATAACAGTAGAGTAGTCGCATGCACATTTTAACAAAGCTTTATCTGCAAAAGTCTCTTGCATTTAAAATAAAATTTTCATGTCTTCGGGCTTCTGTTCTTTAAACCAACGACATCCGAAGGTAACCCAAGTTTTTTCTTCTGATATCGTACAAGTTTAATAATTCATGTAAAAAACAAGTATGTAACCTTACGTAGATCAAAATCTCGTTAGCGTGTAAATGGCACGTATTTCTGTGCCAACGCAAAAGTAGGCCAGAACAAATTGTGTATCAGCTTTTGACAACTGTTTTGTTTGGGTTAAGTTAAGACCGCTTTTCCGGCAACACCACAAACGTCAAACATCGAACAATTTCAGGGAAAAATCGTTAGTTAACGACTGTGGCAGTTTGATATAAACTTGACAGGCCATGTAAGTCAAAAAATAGTAGGATACATTTCAGAATGACCCTGTACAGGAACTAAATAAGTGTGACTGATTAGACATGCACAAGCAGGTGCATCTGCATTAATTTTTGGGTTATTTTATCTATTAGAATAAAACAGATATAGGTTTGCGCACGTTGTTAAGTCAGTCACTTAAGTATTGTATACATAAAGCGTTACTCGCTCATCCCAAGGAGCAAAAAATTTCGCGCCACTGACTAATTCTTAGCATTTTAAATTCTAGATCGGACTTTGAATTCCTGTTAGTTTATTCGTTTGTATTTCAGTGATGATGAAAACAGGGTTTATACAACAGATATTAGGATAAGATTTTCCATATTTTCCTAAGTCTCTCCAATGTTAGTTACAATAGGCCATAGGTCGCAACTCGATCCTTACAAAATTACGTATAATTATAATTACGTATAATATATTTAGTAATAAATATATTTTATTGCACAACTTGAGTTTTAATTTAGTTGCACGCTCAAGAAAGAAAAAAGAAAAAAAAAAGATAAGTATTCTATCAACCAAGAAATTGACACTAAGTATATATTATATAAATATATTGAGTTAAAAACAATGACATTGGATACAAGAATAGATTGATTTTCCAATAGTCCACTGCCCATCATCGTTAAAAAAATTAAAAAGAAAGAAGAAATTCTTGTTTCTACTTTAGAATGAAGTTTCGTATTTTTTTAAATAGGTCAGTCTTCTTAGTCTGTTTTCTTAAATTATCAATATGGATTTAAGGTTTAAGGTTTAAGGCATTAATTATTTGGATCGCGATTTTCATTAATGACTTCTTTTTTCTATAATATGATGATTTTTTTAATGATTACAACTTTCTCTTTTATGATTCTAATTTGTGCAAAAAATGCAATAATAAAATACTTACCTTAATTTATTTACTTTTTGTAATGTCACCAGTCACCAGTCACCAATGAAACCAACACAGACACTATTTACCATAGATTCACGCGTACAAACGAAACATAGAAAAAGTATCAATTTTGGCACAAGAATCGGCGCCGAAAAGGACAGCATGTCGTGAAGAGTTCGCGCGACGGAAGGACGGAGCTAGATATTGTCATGCACATTGCCGTAACGCCCCCCTTTGAATGAATAGGCAACCGTACGTGCAAACGGGAGTTCAAAATTGCACTGCAGAAAACTCGCTCGATATGCTGCGTGCAGGCGACGACGCAGGCGCGGGAAAGCCGTCTTTTTTCAATACGGACCGTAGGGTCCCATTTTCATCGGTTTTACGCCATTTCGATCGAAAGAAAACCGTTTACGAGGTGCGCAAAAATGATAATGCCGATAAATCCGTGTCCAATTAAACGTTGACGATTAGGGTTGTTTGAAAAAGTGGGTTAATTATTGGAGACTTTATTTTATTCATTGGTAGCACACGAGTATATGTGACACGAATAAAAACTTCCAACTCGACGATTTACGTTTTTTGTTCTGATAATGACGTTGTCGAAAACCGTAACTAAAGGATTCATCCTGAAACTTGCAAGTTTGAAAAAACATCAAAGACAGAACCAAAAGCTTACAAACTTGAAAAATATTTTTTGAGCCTGCTGGAAGTCAAAGCCGGAACAAAATTTTTAATTAAAAAAAAAAGTTGAATGCAAACGTTTTGCAAAGAATTTTTCAAAATCCAATCATTTACAAAAACAGAAAAAAAAACCAAAGTCCAAAAATCATAAGTTAAGGTACCGATTTCAGAATGATTTCATCGATAAACCCATTCTAAAAATGCAACCACTACATTCCTAAAAGTACTCGAATAACTTTATACGTGCAGCGAAAGCCGTCATAGTAGGGTCATAAATTGTTATGAACTCCAAAAATAAACTACCGATTATTTATGGCGTAAGTGGAACGTGCAATTTTCGCCATTTATTAAAAAATTCGATTCTGTGTCACGAATGGATTT
Organism: Lethrus apterus; assembly: GCA_018397195.1. Classification (NCBI taxonomy): domain Eukaryota; kingdom Metazoa; phylum Arthropoda; class Insecta; order Coleoptera; family Geotrupidae; genus Lethrus; species Lethrus apterus. The sequence continues at coordinate 4,566 of JAFFZR010021958.1, read as the reverse complement.
ATATGAACGACCGTCGATGCACGAAAATTTACGACCGCGCCGATCGAAATCAAGCAGCGCCGGATGGATTTCAAACCGAAGAAATTTTAAAATGCAAACAATAAAAATATTAAACCGACAATTACTTATACGGGGTCGACGAATATTACTCCAACGATTTTGTAAGATATTTTGTAAAATGGCGCATGATACCTTGATCCGAACCTGTCCCCTGCCATACCTATCGCAAATAATCTCGTTCGAAAATCGAAGGTAAATTTTAAAAAAATCATGAATATTACAAGACATGAAAATTTACGAAACGCGTTTTCTAATGATCCTCTGGAGGACGGCGTAATTGATGCGGAAAATATACGAGTTACTTTGCCTAAACAAAATACGGCGCGATACAACGGCAACGTACAGGTAACGGATACGAAATTCTTTGTACGCGTTCCAAGATTCTTTCGACGGGAATCAATCTCTCAGACTTTCGTTTGCACCGCGATCGTTGAAAACTCGTTAGTTAAAACTGGATGCGCAGCTTAAAACATATGACGGCCCGGTTGTAATTTGTTATTGCGGATATTAAACTAAACGGTAGACATTTAACAAGGGCGTTAGTGAAGCATTTTTATGTGTTGTTTATGTTTTGAACAACAATCGCATTAACCGGAAAACTGTTCCATCATTTTTTTTTCAACAAACGTCTTATTTGAAATTTACTGTGCAAACAGTATCATTGGCCTACACGACAAATTTACACGATACACTATTACAGTGTGAAAATAGTCAATGAAAGCCATGAACAAAAATCGGCATGAGTTTACTTAAACCACTATTTATTTATTTATTTATTTATTTATTTTTGTGAAAAATGTTGTCTAAACAAATCAAAGATTTTCTTTTAGAATCCTGTATAACAGGCAACGTAAGAATATTGCCATTCACCGTTTCGGATTCTAATCTCTGGAGGTTGATATTAGCGTAAGTGTACCTACTTTTACTATTTACTTGGCGATCTCTCTCTTTGTAATTATCTCTTGTAAAAACAATATGCAGGTTAAGATCGCTGACGTTTCAAGTCTTATCATACTATACGTTCTAAATGCAGACCTAGCTAACTTATATATTCTGTATTGCTATGATCATACAACTTATTGTGCTGAAGGATTTAACAATAAGTCTAACAATTTGATGCCAAAATGACATTTATTAAAAATCAGTATTATCAATATACAGTCATGAGCTGCTGCGAATCATTCGTTTTTCGACCGCACGGTATTATGGAACAATCCTCATTCTTCATTTTCTTTTCGATTGCAACTGAAGTAAGACATTTATCGGCACCTGACTTTATGGATAATGGCAGTAAATTCCTATAAATAAGAAATCTCCTTAATTGAAGAAAAGGTTAAAAACCACCTGATTATGGAATCGTAAAACATATTAGACGAATTCCTGAAGAAATTCATTTTTATTTTGCTCTGTTTTTTTTTATTGCTTTATATTGTACCTATTGAGTTTGAACAAATATTACATTACTTTCTAAAAAAAATCTAACATTGTGATATAACACTACTGATAATACGTGGAATTTTTAAAACAGATTGACCGCAGGTATCAACTCTTGCTCCAATTTGTCTTATATTTCTTAACGCCTAAATAAATAATTCGCTGTATACATACATTCATGAGCCAAGGATCAAATCTATACGAAGTCCGATCACGACTTCATTCGCGTCTGAATCAAACCCAACTTCGCGATAAAATGAAGCAATCTAAATTCAAAGAGTTCGGAGCGCGGAGCCGACAAAAAGAACCGACTCGACCCCTTTCATGCAATATTGGTCAGTGAACCTGCAGCATCGATTAAACTCGGCACCCATTATAATATTGTTAAGTTTCAAAACCTGATCGCGATTGCAAATCTATTTAAAGGAATTAGGTGCAACGCGCGTACCGGAAGCAATAGGTCCTGTTGCGTCCGGTACTCGCCACCATCGCGAGTACCGGAATTTTATGTTATTTTCAGTAGAACGATCTCGGCAAAAACGCGTCTTATGCAATGCAATATCGATTCGATTCGAACCTAACAAAAGTAAACGAAACGATAAAGCATACAAAATTAGTTAAAATCATTACAAGAAAGTTTTGTCGAACTCCCATTTACATTCCATAAAAAAATCACTTTAAGCATTTTTGTTAGTTTACTTTTATGTAACTCCACCTAAACGTAAGCGCTTCTTACCGCAAATATTTATTCCATAATTGAAATTTGGGAACAATTGAAATGAAAACAGTAGTATAGACAATGAGAACTTTTGTTACGAAAGCTGCCATTGTTTTCGTTCGCCATTCAAGCTATTATCGTCGTCGACAACGCGCAGTTTCCTATTTCCCGCTTCGCTATTACTCATTTCCCTTGAGGATATTACGAATACAGGGTGTATTCGCCATGCAACTTTCGTAACCAACCTAAAAACTAACGTTATAAGTTCATCTTCAAGCGCCGTCAAGATTAAATTTATATTTTTGCGAAAGTGAAAAGATATAATAGAGGAAATTTACTCAAAAAAGATCTAAAAAATGTGTTTCTATACACTGGAAAAAATCATATACAGTATGTCCCAGATCGAGTGGGATTGCATGGGTAAGTTTCTTATCATTGAAGATGGAGATTTAGTTATATGGGCAATGTTTTGCAGTTTTATATGATGATTAAAAATCTGTTTGAAAAAGTTCAAAACCGAACCCGTCAGAAGTTATTTTAAAAAAATTAAAAACTGTCATTTTCTTTTATGTCAAATATCTTCGTAAGTATAAGAGATACGAAAAAAGTTTCATATGAAAGTCACTGTATTCGATGAGACCAATTTAAATTTGGAGTCAAACAAAAATTCGAGATGGCTACTTTTGTGGTAGTCGTATCAACTTCCTTAAGTTAAATCGGCGCCATATTGGATTTTTAGGTTACTGAATAAAATTTTTTATTCTCCTTTCAACGATGTAAGATAACGTATGATTGAATAAAAAATACCAGTAAAATTAATTGTTTTTACAATTTAATCAAGTAGGCTTACATGGATCCAAACAAAATTTATTTAAGAAAACAAAACTTAATTCTAATAATGAAATGAAATGAAATATTCAAAATGCTGGCCATTCTTAGCTAAACATAGTTGACACCGTTTGACGACACTGCGGATTACTTTAGGCAACGTATTTCGATTAATACTACCACACGCTTCTAGTACTGCTTCGCGGAGTTCCTGAACATTATTGTAGCTGTATTTACTTCCATATACTTTAATATATTAATATATTCTTTAACTTAGGTATCCCACAGAAAAAAGTCAAGAGGCGTTAGATCAGCTGATCTGGCTGACCATCTAACATTAGTATTGGTGGCAATAACCTTATTGTCAAAACGGTGAATTAAATAATCTACCACGTTTCATGAATTGTTGTTTTTCATCATAGCTACTTACCTACTTGATTATACTTTTAAAAAGTAATGTCACTATGTTTTTTGTGGTTCAAGTACTTAATACTTAGTACTGAATTGACATGTTACTAAGTATTGTAGGAATTACATATAAAGGTTTCCTAAAATAAATTTCACCTAATTTTGTTTGACTCTATGTAATCCTCATTGATTAAAATGTAAAAACAATGAATTTTACTGGTATTTTTGATTCAATCATACGTTACCTTACATCGTTGAAAAGAGAATAAAAAAATCTATTCAGTAACCTAAAAATTCAATATATTTAACTTAAGAAAGTTGATACGACTACAACAAAAGCAGCAATCTTGAATTTTGGTTCGTCTCATCGAATACAGTGACTTTCATAGGAAAAATTTTCTCGTATCTCTTATACTTACGAAGATATTTGACATAAATGAAAACGTTTTTTAAAATAACTTCTGACGGGTTCGACATTTTGAACTTTTTCAAACAGATTTTAAATCAGCATATAAAACTGCAAAACGTTACCCATTTAACCAAATCTCCATCTTCAATGATAAGAAAGTTACCCATGCAATCCCATTCGATCTGGGACACACTGTATAATAGATATGTTTGATTTTATTTTCTCTCTAAAATCTGCGTTTGGTCGAAGCAATCGACGATACTTGATTGAGGCAATTAATAATGTGTGCATGTACTACAATTTACCGCAATTTTATGAAACTTTTTGTAAATATATCCCGCTATATATAGATATGTACTGATTATAGAAACATAAGAATTCGTGAACGAGAATATTTTAAATGCACTATTCTCTTCGGCAGCTTGACGTTGCGTTGCTTGACGGACAATACAAAACCGAGTATTAAAAGACATACAGTGCGTACCAAATGTATGGAACCGGCCTTGTTATTTCAAAACTATTCAAGCCAAATCGATAAAAATTAATATGCATGCTATTTACAAAGCCTTCTATTATTTCGACAGTTTTGTTATTTTTTTAACTGACAAGGTCGGGAGCTGCACAGCCAACTTGATTTTTTTTTAATAGGAAGGGGGGTCAAATCGCATACCGTTTGAAAGGTATTTTCAAGTAGAATTCAGCGATATGC
>JAFFZR010021957.1:0-11017 GCA_018397195.1 Lethrus apterus | reverse complement strand
ATCTAATCAAAATTACATATTAGTTAGCTATATTATTATCGGAAAGGGAATTATGTATTATTTATAATTTTACATAATTTCAATTGTCCATTATTGAGTTACTATTGAAATAATTTATTATATTTGAAATTATTTTAAATTACTTTTACATTAATAATTTAATAATATACTGAATTGTTTTAGAATTAAACTTAGTAATGGTCGAAATACTCGACTAGGTTTTTTCCACGTTTTTCCTAGTCTTACAGCAATAGCTGGAGTATATAGAAGTCGTAACGTAGGACGCAATAGGGATTAGGAATTGTAAAATTTGATTCATTAATTAATGTTTAAATTTATTATTTCAACCCTTCGAACTAATTGATGGAACAAATTTATAGTAAACTATGTTTTTTTTAAAGAATATTTCCATAGTGAATAATAACAAACGTCAAATATATTTATTACCAGACGAAGATTACGAAACACATTTTTATATTTTTTAATATTTGTGTAATAAATATATTTTATTGCACAACTCGAGTTTTAATTTGGTTGCACGCTCAAGAAAGAAAAAAAAGATATATTTTAAAAATGTATGTATATTAATTTTGTATTCATTATATTAAAAAACTTCCACCATTTATTGTTGAGTGATAAGTTATCTAGTGATCGGATTTGTATATTTTTATAAACGAAGCGGCAAATGTTTAGACGTGTATTACGCGTGTATTGTACGATTTGTTGCAAAGCAAAACTGGGAGCGCTCGACTTGATACTTACATAAACTAACACGGCAGTCAACCAACTACGTTGTCACTTCGGAGTAATGCTGCTTGAAATTCATTATTTTGCTGTGCGAATGGTGTTTTTCTAGCGATGCACCAAGCACAACATCATTCAGTGGCGTCGTAGGCGAATCGCAATAATACGAAGTGTAGTAAACATGTTTGTCTTTATCCTGCCAAAGTTATGAATTCGCCACGCCAATGGATCGTAGCTGTCCCCACCAAATAAAATATTTCAGTCCGAACACTAGTGATAAGTAGTGATCGGATTTGAATATTTTTTATTTATGAAGCGGCAAATGTTTAGGCGTGTATTAGGCGTGTATCGTACGATTTGTTGCAAAGCAAAACTGGGAGCGCTCGACTTGACACTGACATAAACTAAAACAGTAGTCAATCAACTACGTTGTCATTTCGGAATAATGCTGCTTGAAATTCATTATTTTGCTGAGCGAATGGTGTTTTTTGTAGGGCTGCACCAAGCACAACATGATTCAGTGGCGTCGTAGGCGAATCGCAATAATACGAAGTGTAGTAAACATGCTGTCTTTATCCTGCCAAAGTTATGAATTCGCCACGCCAATGGATCGTAGCTGTCCCCACCAAATAAAATATTTCAGTCCGAACACTAGTGACAAGATTAAGTGAGGTGGCAAAACTAATAAAACTCTAAGAAACTTGTATGCAATACAATAATATTGTATTAAGAGACAAGTTCTGATAAAATTTCAAAAATTAACAAATATTATTAAATAATTTAATAAATCTTAGAGAAAAACAAAAATATCTCGACATACAATTCGATAAAAATTTTCTAAATTATAAATTATTCATTCAGGCTATAACATAAAAAACCTTTATTCTACATAACTTTCTTTCACAATTATTATTATTATTTACAACCAATAATTTAATTTAACTAAGCTCTTTTCCTCAACGTCTTCTCCATTTTCCGTAACACCCTTACCCTTCCTACCCCTCCCATATGTTCCATATTGCGCTCCTGCCATTCTTCCTCCATTCTACCTCCCTTACCGCACAATCTACACTTCCTATAAAATTGTCTCCCATTCAGTTTCTCCTCAAAACCACACATGAACCTTGCTATTATCATTCCTTCTTCTTCCCCAGTATATCCTCCCTCTAGGCACTCCGCCTTCCTGTCGTATACCTTTTATTATACTTAGACCTTCCTATCTTTTCAAACCTCCTCTAAGCCTTCTTTCCATCTCATCATCGCCTCCCATTCTACATTCCTCCCCGCATTTTCCTTCCTAGTTGCTTACTTCCGTGATATTCTTTACCGTACAGTTTTTTTGACACTGCTGCACCTTTTCTTTCATCTCCCCCTTCTCTAACTCCTCTGTTACCAACCCTACTAAGTCTTCCTTCCTAGTCGTTCTTATATCCATTTCGTACCTAAACACTTTTTTCCTGCCTCTATTGCAAGCTAAAACTTTACACAAAACCATTTATAAATTTTTCTTACGCAAAAAATATGCACCTCTTTTTTATTTCGTAAAATTAGAAAAATAATTGAACATCGTATAAATTTCATAAAATATTTTTCCTACATTTAAATGTCTATTTCCATTTCTATTTTTGCTATTATGTTCCAATAACGTAGGATAAACCTTTCTATAGATATATTAGATTTGGTGTTACGTAATGTATTTCTATATGAGATAATACCGATCTGTAGTGTTTGTTGTTTAAATTCTACTTCATTATCAGTCGTAATTTTAGTAGTTAATTCACAAAATTATGAATATTATATTAATATACAATAGTTTAAGTAATAACAGTTTTCGTTTTAGGTGGGAATATTTTAACATACCTATATAAACTTTGAGACAGAATCGATAATAGTTAAATAAATATTTCATCAATTTGTGAAGTGTCCATAAATTGTCAAGTGCCGTTGCAGTTGGCGTAATGTGGATATAAAATTGATTGTCGTATTTCGTTTAAACGTTCAATAATTCAAGTTTTTTAAACCTGTATCTATTATAGATTAATATTTGGATTCATCAATTATATAGGATCATTTATTACCTTCGATATTTCCTTCCTCATACACGTACTGAAACATTCACTATTTTCTGTATAATAAATTTTAAGTTCTTCAGTATCATATTCTGGTTCTTCAATTTCTTTTGAACTTGAGGCTTGACAATTCCTCAGAAATAAAAATTTGTATTTTTTGATGTGCCACACACTGAAACATTTCTTGGAATAAAGTCTAACCGATAGATATTGGTATTCAGAATTTTATTGTTATTTCTGATTCCTGTTTTGCCAATTTAGGTTTAAATATAATTATTATAGATATATAGTTTTCTATTGTAAGTACTTGTCACATCCTCAAACCAACACCACCGATGTTGCTGTCAACTTGTAGCAATTCTTGCTAAATAAAGACTATATTATTATTAATATTAAGAAAAAAATTTGCATCTCGAGGAGATGGATTAAAAACAGACAGGTAGGTGCAATCAATTAACAAGAGTAAATTTGCTCTCTAAAATTAAAAGGTATCACTTACTAAGTAACTAAAGTACTGATGTTGAGAAATCGAGTTACTGTATCTTTTGTTTTATGGTTAAATTGTATACTAGCAACGGGTGTTCAAATAAATACGTACTCAAATGAAAAATACCTCGATAAAAACCACCTAGACAAGAGTACTTACCTAACTAACTATTTGAACACGATCCCAGATCTTATAGACTTCGGTATTACTAAAGGATTACCAACGAATAGACTACTAATAGAGGAAAGCTACAATCTTTCTTCTGATCACAATCCAATTATAGTACCACTAAGCTCAAACATAATCATCAAGCAGCCACCGCTTCTCTAACAAATAGAAGAACTAACAGAGTTCTATTTAAAAATTTCGTTCAAATCGGCAGATTAAATCGACGAAGCTGTGGAATTCTTAAATCAAAATATCCAGCAGGCAGCCTAGGAAGATACTCCAATATCCATTTCCAATACGACACGACAATCCAAAACTCTTCTAAGACTGTAAAAGAAGATATTCTCAAGGAAAGAAGATCAAGGAAAATCTGGACGACAACCAGATCTCCACAAGATAAAACAAGATTCAGCACAACTGTTAGAGGCATCAAGGAACTACTCTTTAACGAAAAAAATTAAGCCATCCTAAATTATTATGAAGGATTAACTGCTACAAAGGCCACCGCGTATTCGCAGCGGAAAGCAACATCGAAGCTCCATGAAACGCAAAAAATATTCCTGCCGTTAAGAAAAATAATGGAAGCCTGGCTAGCACAGATAAAGAAAAAACCAAGGTATTTACTGAACATCTGACTTTATTTCAACTATTTCCCTTCGAAATAACACAAGACGAGGAGAATGTGTCACTTTTGAACTTGACCACGCATTCCAAATGGCGCCGGAGAAGTTATATCGTACAGACCAATAAGCTTATTGCTAATGCTGTTGAAGCTTTTCGAAAAAGTGTTGCTCACAAGATTGAAGCAATTTTATGAACTAATTCCAGTACACCCGTTTGGTTTCCGAGAAGAGTATGCAACAATCGAGCAAGTGCATCGTGTGATGGAGCAATTAACAACGCCTTAGAAGAAAAAAATATTGCTCAGCAGCTTAGATATCATTCAGGCTTTCGATAAAGTTTGGCAGCAGGGCCTACTACCAGGTCATATCATCATCGTTAAACACCATAAAGAAGCAACTGACCTATAAAACATCTATCGGGAGTATCCCAAGGAAGTATCCTTGGACCAGTTCTTCACTGCAGGCCTACCAGAAACACCACACACATTCATTGCTACTTTTACCGATGATACGGTTATACAGGCAACTAGCCAAATCCCTCGATTTGCAACTGACAAACTCCAGCATGCATTAAACAACATACAATTTTGGCTGAAGAAGTGGCGAGTCAAGGTTAACCAATCTAAGTCACAACATATCACATTTACACTCAGAAGAAAGACTTGCCCAAGAGTCACTCATAATGTAATACAAATTCCGCATTCCAACAGTGGCTGGGAATACACCTGGATAGAAGACTTACTGAGAACAGCATTTCGAAGAAAGGGAAATAACTCGAATTAAAATTCTCTAAGTTATATTGGTTAATTGGTAAGAAATCAAAACTTTCGCTTAGAAACAAATTAATAATATCTAAAATTTAAGTATGTTCTAAAGGCCTATGGACCTATGGACCTATGGACTGTAATTGAGTCCTCTAGTTTCAAAACCCCCTAAATCCATTTTTAATGTTATATGAGTTAAATCAGGATCCTTATGAAAATCTCTACTGATTTGTTAACTCTAATAATGTCAAACCCCACAAATTCCATTTAGAATTCACTGTTAAAATTTGCCTTAGTTTCAAACTCCACCAAATCTGTTGGAAATAATTTTCAAACGCCACTAAATCCGCATCAGCCAATCACAACGTGAATAAACAAAGCTACAACTCCAACTTTGGGTAATATAAATTCGGATCTATTAGGTAGTCTAATTTCATTTCGTTCTTTTTGTTTTTCAAATAATAAAGTTTTCTTTTGTTTTTTTTTTTCATTGTTACGCTTTCCTTTTTTCAAACCTACTTTGTTCGGAATCAAAACACAGGCAATCCACAATATTGACCTCCAAATTCCATTAAATTCAATAATTGGCTTCAAACACCACTAAATCCATTTTTATTTTCAAAATTGTGACTTTCTTGTAAGTATTGTTTGTCCGCGGTGTCATTTTAGAATCTAATACTGTAAAGTAATTTGGGTGAAAAATCATTAACTGCTCCAAGTTAGTTACACAGTTTTTCTTAATTTCTGAAAAAGTCACAAAAGTGGATTTAGGGGGTTTTGAAACTAGAGGATTCAATTATGGGAGCCGCGTCTGCCGCAAACATTTTAAAATTGTAACAGTCTCAGTCAAAAATTTTAAGGACAATTACTAATGCGCTGTAGTTCGTTAGCAATGATACGCTACATCATGAGTTCTCGAAGAGGCCAAGTGCACGTGTGCTAAATCGGTGGCGTAACGTGAGGGGGCCAGAGTGTGCCATGGCGCCGGACGGCACAGACGTGGGTACGGCAGGGAGCGGCCAAGCTGGCTAATCCTGTCTGCAATATCAGGCCATGGTCATTAGATCACTCAGTTCAATCACCATAAGTAATACCTGTTGTGAGAGAAGCTTCTCTAAATTGAAACTGATTAAAAATTATTTAAGATCTACAATATCCACGTTGAGATTAACAAATCTAGCAATTTCGGCAATCGAACAAGAGGTACAAATTAAAATGGACGAATGTATTAAAGAGTTGGCGTTGCAAAAAACACGCAGAATAAAATTTTAATTTAAAAAGACGTTTTACTTTGAATCCATTTGGAATAATGACCGAGTATCTCAGATTTTTTTGCTTAATTGCGGGGGGCGGCAAATTTAAGGTTCGTCCCGGGTGGCAGAAATCCACGCTACGCCACTGTGCTAAATACATCGCGGGACTCGAAAACCACTCTAACACAAACGATAAACGCAATGTATCAACGGAAAGGCGAGGACGTGACCGTTGTTGTTAAAAATATTTTTAAAAAAAGCAAAAAGTATTAAAAAAGAACATGTAGAGTTTTTGTAACAAGCGATTTAATTATTAAGAAATTACTTGATTTAAACAATCTACAAAATCCTACATTAGGGATTTTTTCTAACGAATTTAATATTTACTTTCAGTGTCCTGCATCAGATGTGTTTGAAACTTGCTTTATATTCGGAATGCTATTAGGAATAAAACAAAACACAAAGCAGTGCTAATTACGGAACTTGGAATTTGTAAGTTAAGAGCCAAAGCATTTTACAACTTTTTAAGCGAAAATCCACCAAATAGTTTGTAGCAAGTTCACCCTTTAGCGAAAACTCCCATTCGAGACGCTTTCTTTCCATTTGCGACAGATAAGTTTCTACACCTTTTATTGTGTAGATGCATTTTCCGGAAATCACGTATTTATACGTGACCAGAAACATAGCACGTCGTAGATGTACGGAATAGGTTCAGCTGTAGTAACGCATTTTAAGATCATTGTATCTAGAAAACATAAAATTATTAAATTGTTTTGTCATAATATCAAGACTAAAGAAAAAATACCTGAGGATATTATACGCATTATATTTGGCATTTATGTCTCTTATAAACAACGCCAACAAAACACGAATAAAGGCCGATAACGAATTATCCGAGGAAGTTTCCATCAAATCGGGAATCCGACAAGGGGACAGTCTTAGTCCATTGTTGCTTAACCTAATAATGGACAAAATGATACAAAACGCCAAAACAAAAAGGAAAATATACCATGGAAAACAGCAGGATAAAAATACTACACACACGACATAGTAATTAATGGAAAGAACGATACGAAGACGATCTGCAAAGAATGGTGCATGAGTTTAGAAATAGTGAAGGAACTTCAAATGTGAAAACATCAATAGAGGAAACTAAAAGTATGGTAGTACCAAGAGAGCCAACTAGATGTAAAATAATAATTGAAGAAAAATGCATAGAACAAGTAATGAGATTTGAATACTTAGGGGAAGAAATTTAGTTACAGTAATCATAGAGGAGTACGCAAACAAGCCAAGAAAGCGGCTAGAGTCTCAGGATGCTTGAAGTCTGGTGTGTGGAGAAACAAGAAGCCAGTTTAGAAAGCAAAGTCCGTATCTATAAAACCGATTCTAACGTATACAGTCGAAGAAAGAGCAGAAAAACCAGATAAACATGCACAGTACATCATGTTGTTCGGTAATACGGGTAAAGAAGAAGCGAATGGAACCAACGCGTGGGTAGAGAATGAATAGCAACAGGAGATGGAAAACCGCCATAAAGAAGACTAGTAGGAAGACCCCCAAAAAAGTGGAAAGATAGCTGGCAATCGGCAAGAAAATGCACTGCAATAACAGGCCATGGTCTAATATAAGCACAAGAAAAAGAATAATAAAGAATTAATAAGAAAGAAAGAATTAGGTAATAAAATTTATTCTATTTTTCATTCAAAATTTGTTAGCTCCAGTAAATTTAATATTACCGTGTTCCGTTTTTTGTTGCAGCGGAGTATGCATCATTCGAATACATTTTTTGGGGTTTTGTGATGATTTATAAGTTGAACTAATAACGAGAAGTAGTGTACGACTTGTTCGTAGGGTGTCGTTAAGGGTAATAGGCCGATAGCCGTAAACTTTTCGTATATATCATACCTCAGAAAATTTCCCAAGTTATCCGTCGCTATAATAAATTTTTATGCAATACTACTGCAAAAGTTACGACCAATAAATATTTGTCGCGTGCCATAAATTTTGACCATTTTAAGATTTAGGACGATGTGAAGTGTATTAGTGCGTCACGTTTACGGTAAACTGTATACGGGGTCTTACAAAAAACTTTATATAACTTTATATAACTTTATTATTTTGAGTTAAAAAAAAACATGAAATAGTTTTTTGTTTAAGAATTTGTGCCCTGTTTGGCGACACCTTTAGTTGGTTTATCCAATTTCCAGTTAAACCGGAAACGGACACAACTTTGGTTTTTTAAATGACAGCCTGTATATTTTTTTAACATTTTTTGATTCGTTACATTTTTTACTGTACTGTACGTACCAAATTGTATGGGTGTTTTATAACAAAATTATAAGAAAATGAATAATAGTGAAAAAGTGGATCTATTGTTATTTTATTTCATTTTATTTTATTTTTTTTTATAGCTGTCTTAAACACTTCGAAATATTTTTTTGGGATTTACAGCAAAATTTTCTTATAAAACACCCATACAATTTGGTACGTACGGAAGGTAAAAAATGTAACGAATCAGAAAATGTTAAAAAATATAGTCATTTAAAAAAATCAAAGTTGTATCCGTTTCCGGTTTAATCGGAAATGGGATAAATTGAAGGTGCCGCCAAACAGCGCACATGTTCTTAAACAAATAACTATTCATCGTTTTTTTGTAAAACTCAAAATAATAAAGTTATTGAATGTTCCCTATTTTTTGTAAGACACTGTATACAAGTTGGTCCAGAATTTTGTACCGTAATTGCTAGAGCTGATAGTACATTAAACAATAAGAGTACATTTTTATATACACATTTTTCCAAAACTCAATTATAAGGGAGGTACAACCCTGTAAAGGGGTGAAATGAAAACGATTTTTTTTATGTTGCCGCATATTAGGACGCAAATCAGAGTGTTGCTGGACGCTAGATTTTGTAGAAATCGGACTAACAATAGCATCCTTCCACGAAGCAAGAAAAGTATTAGATAATATACAAGAGAATAACGTTGGTAATATGAGGCAAAATATGAGGGCATGAATGTTGAATTAATCGCAAGGGAAGGTTATCAGCATTACTCTTAAGTTCGCAAATAAATTTCACAATAGTGGCGGTATCCACAGTAATAAAATGAGATTATTATTATTATAAAGATTAGTAAGTTCTGAATTACAAGACTTCGTAGAAGGTACTGAATCAATAAGAGAGTGAACTTATTTTGTTGGCGATCCTTGGTATTTTGCAACATGTCTAGATTAAAGTCACCCGTAATTAAATAATTTTCTTTTCACCGCAAAAAATTATTTATATACGTATACAGGTTAATAAGTAAGTTACTTAGATTTCCTATGTTAAAAAAGAAGAAATTTAACCTTATTAACAAAAATTTCGGCGTTTCTATCTTTTTTTATCTAAAATTATCTGAAAAGAATGATACTTTGAATAAAAATATTATTTGTTGGAGCCCTACGAATTAAGTTTAACAAAACTATTCATTTCAAAAGCAGATACTTTATACTTCACTTTGCACAAAACTCATTTAAATAATGTTTATTCATATACAACAAAAATGGAAATTAATTCTTCACTGCAAATTACAAGATTTCTTTGTAGCCGCTTATATTAATATTGTGCAGCTGTTCTTCACACAGCCAATGTTCAGTGAAACATAAAAAGTCACGGCCTCCCTTTGCCTCTAGAAACATTTCCAACTGTTCAGCACTTGTGAATAGAATGTATATTTTGGTGTATCAGTTTAAATTGTTGCACCTTTTGACCTTGTCTCCTTTTTCTGTCTCCAGCATTTTTTTTTTTTTTTGACTCAGTCTATTTCTTGTGATCCATGCATTTTCCTTGAATTTTGAATAAACAACGATCCACTTTTACTCCATATGGCCACACCTCTTGCTTTAATGTATTAAGATCATCGTAACAGTTGTTACCTTAAAAGAACTCTTTTGGATGCTTAGATTTCAGCATTTTATATTCTTAAAACCATGAGCTTGAAGATAATGTTACAAGGTTTGTCCCTTTATTTTTGGCTGCAACCTGTATGCATGTAAATACACCTCCTTTATTGCACTTCATCAGTAGCTCTTGTACATACCTTTTATTATGTTTCTTTCAAAGTTTCTCGTTGATGTTTTACGGTTAGTTACTACTTTCCAATCAGCCTTTGTTTCCTCATATGTTTCACTTGACTTGCTTTGATATCGTCATTAATGTTAATTATCTTATCTAGTGCTTCTTTATATGATATTTCATATTTTGTATGATATAATAAATAAAAAGGGCCACGTCCACATTAGCCAGGCTGTGTCTCCCCTATATTTTAGGAGTAATTTTTAAATGTTTTATATTGCTGTCTCTTTTCCACCTCTGTCTCTTACACCTTCAGCTTGCGTTAAGGACGATTCAGACTGGCGGAAGCGGTGCTGTGGCCAAATGAACGCACTTTTTATTTTAGGTTGTTTGCTATAGTTGTTAAACGCAGTAATTCGTACTGAAAACGATACCAAGCAGGCGGCGAGAGAGCGACGATTTTAATCGGAAAACCAGCGACTTTCGAGAGGACGGAGCTATGTATTAAAAGAGTACGGCTGCAATTGCGAGCAGTAACGTGCGCGAGTAAAACATCCTATTACATACATACCTATAGGTATAATAATATGAAAGTGGTTGAATAATAATAAACATGGAAGATGAACAAATTTTAATATTATACGGAGTGTCCGCGAAAGGTCTGTACAAAATAATAACACATATTCTTGAGGCCAAAATAGGACGATTTAACCCAACTTACCTCTATTCAAAGTTGCTTCGTTTAGCCGCTAGAGGGATGCAAATGTCCTGAAAAGAAATCGTTTTTTCGAGAAAACTTTCTAACGCTTATCGCGATTGGGACCAAATTTGGTATGTGGATTTGTACT